>JAULBM010204276.1:1130-17346 GCA_032357055.1 Geukensia granosissima
AAAACTGTTCCAAAAATAATTTTAATTGAAACCGAAAACACTTTACATTCGAATTTCACAAATCTTTTCGCTTTAACTGACATACTTACAGTAAAAGACGTGAGAGTAAGTCCTTGGAAGGTGTGTTCCATATGGGTCGAGTTTAAACTTTCCATTGCTGACACATCACATAATTTTGGTATTGTTCCAACGCAACCTTTGAATGCTACCTCTTGGTATGGATGTGCAAATCCTGCCCATGATACGGCTAATGATGTGTTGTCAGTGGTAAAATCAACATCCAAAATGTCCTTTAATACATCAAATGCAGATTTCACTTTGTTCAAAGAAATGAAACCGCACAATAATACAATAGGACAAAGTAGACATTTGCTCGATTGTGAATATGACAAGATTAATGATGGAATCGAAATTAATGTCAGGAGCTGCTGATATTAACAATCAAGCGGTTTTCATGAGGACTTCAACAAGCTTATTTCGACAGTTATTTTATATGGACAATCATGCCACATCTCTTATTTTGAAATATTATAAAAATAGTCAAGTTGTCCCTATCAAGTGAAAATTGTACACGTTACAATGTAATGAAGGGGCAAAATATTAATGAATGTAACAATTAATTCACGATAACAAAAATGGGTCCTGGATTATCAATGGCTCCAAGCTCCTTTCGCGTTAACAGTGTTATTGATAGGTGCATTCCATAAGTTATAGCACTTATGTTCAAACTAGTTATACATATATCAAACCAGTGTACCTTTGCATTTGATATCGATGTTCTTGGCAATATATCAAGAACAATGCCTTTAGCAGGTAATTGAATATCATGAGTGTATCGAACAGAGGACTGTATAGTAGATAGCCCTGCAAGATTGGTAGCCATGATTGCAAAGTAATACTCATGATGTCCGTGCAATGACCATTTAAGTCGCGAGATGGACAAAGCAGTACATGTAGCAGGCGTTGTCTGTCTACAATGTCCACTAAATTGTAAACTGCGAAACTGTTGAATGTCATGCAAATTCGGATGATGACCTATAAAGAAAAAGAATGTTATCAAGTCATATAGCTTACGCATATGCCATTATGCATTAGGTTCAATTCTAAATTAATGTTCGTTTTTATCAGAAATATTGTTTATGCTATAAGTCTATTTGTCTTATAGTCTTATGATACTGAATGTCCAACTATTGCAAGAATGTTTGTTATCATATCTTGTCTGTTGTCATCGAAGTCTTTATCTATAAACAATGTAACTTGTAGACCTAAATTTTCTTCTTTTTACGTTATATCTGTGAAAAATAGAACATGCTGCTTTGAACTTTGACAGGAAAATACCATAAAGGAAATGACAGTTACCGACTGCATACTGAAACTGCATTGGGTACGGATCATCGGGATCCTCAAAAGCATCAGCTGTCCAGTTTGCTATCAAATATCCATCTGCCAACCTTACGTCAATCTGACTTCCGGTGAAACGAGGACTAGTTGTGTCAACTACGAAAGGGCCGATGCTCTGAAACAGGAAAACCGATCATGGAAACATTAAGATGCATCCGTATGACTTTTTTAAATGTTATATAAATGCAATGATGAAACTTATTTACATATTCCCTATATAATATAATGCATGTTTAACTTGTTCCCGTACTAAAAATTGCCTTCAAGAAGTTAAGCAGCAATCAATAAATATTAATAATACAGAACAGACACGGTGTGATAAATTACAATTTGGCCAAGAACTTTTGTGCTTATTTCCTAATGTTTCAACAATACTTAAATAAAACTTTATAAATATTAAACGAACCTTTCGAAAAAAATAACCCTTCGTTCAACTTCAAACACAGTAATTTATTTCGATTATAGATTTTTGTGCCAAATTACGGTTTAAAAACATAGATCACATTTGAGATAAATAATTATTTTTTGGTTTATTTGTTAAAAGTCCAAATGCATAAAATATATAAAAAATAAAATTGACCGGATTGTCTTCAGAAACTGCACGTTCATAATTGTCAGTTATTTCCTTTTATAAGTCATAGCGCTTTGAAAAGATGTTTACATTTGAGGACAAACACATATTGTCGTTTCAATATGGATGATTTTAATATTGTAATCAATACAGTTTTGGATTGTTCAATGAACAGTTCAGCTAAGGGGGGAATTTAAGGCCTTATTGCACCTAGTGCGTTCTCTGATTTCCGATATTATATATTTAAAAGAAAATATATGGAATATGTTCCAGAAAAAACGCTATACATCTCACACAAGTTTACATTAAATATTCCAAGGCCAAATTTAATTATGAACTGATTTAATCGAATATTCTAACAATTAATATTAACCTAATATTAATAATATCAATATCAGTACAGTGTTTTTAATTTGTATTTTGACAAATTGTAAATTTGAAAACATGTGAAGAAAATCATAAATGGAACGGAAACTTAAAATTAAAAACTAAATATAAATACTTTGTTGAAACAAGGCAACATAAACGGCAAAAATATTAAATTTTAAACAAACAGACTTTCGAATCATGAAAAGTTACAGGTTTTTAAATGATTTTCGTACTTGTATTCCCTCAACTGCTGATTTGCTTATAGTTTTTAAGATAATAAAAAACTCTTTTCCATCTGGAACATCCGGGTGGTATAATCTATAATGGTTATGATGTTTTGTTGAACGAAATGGAAAAATATCTGGCGCGAAGTTTGATTCGGTCGATGACAATCCAACTTCGTAGTCATGAACAAGTCCCTCATTAATACTCGGGAACCAAGACATCTGAAACTAAAGTAAAAAAAATATTATGAAGAATGAATGATAATATTGCGATATATTTATGTGTGTGCCATCTAAGGTATTCTGGAGCTGTTTTCTTATACTGAATGTATTTTTTGAATGCACATTGAACAAAACAAAACAGTTTTTCATTCGCATATGAATTCATAGATACCAAAGAGGTTAGACAGAAATAATTAAATCAGCAGGCAGACAAGACCGTGACCAACAAAAAAGGACAAAGGATAAACATAGTACGCACAACACTACACTGAAAACAAAAGCTAGAGTAAGACGAGTTCATGTGCTCTGGAAGGGTTAGCGACTCCTGTTTGACTAGTGGCACCCGTCGTGTAACACAGTAGAGTATAGTCGCAATCGGTGTTAGTCACAAACGGTATAGGAACAGTATCTGTTGTCAAGACAATGGCACGATATCCATTGTCATTTGTAAAACGGATATTTCGTATCATTGGCTGCAAACATTTTAATGAATAGGGAATATTATAAATATAGGCAGAAATTATGATTCTAGGCCAGCATGCATACTTTTGGAAGATAAAACGTCTTGGAATCACACAACTCTAGATACACAATATGAGCTACAAACACTCCGGTATGAAATACTGCAAGACAATGGTAAAATTGATTGGTTTATGTGAAAACTATGTAATCAAAAATTAATAAATACGAGAATTTGAAGATACCTTAGGGGTAGACAGAAATCTTTATGCCAGAGGACAGCAAGACCATGGGCAACAAAATGAAATAAAGAAATTATTGTTCTTTTTATTTTTGCAGGATGATACCTTGTTAGCTTGTTCACTTAAAAAGTAAAATTATCGAAAGTAAGGGACGTAGGTGGAGAAAATGAGATTTGTTCGGCAAAAAAGGGTTTGTAGTAGATAACCATAATAATGGCTCTAAATGTACGATTTTTACCTGTGAGGATTTAGATACGACAGCTAAAATGTTTAATTTATGGTTCAGTCCACACAGGCCAATGTCCACAGCAGCCATCGATTCTTCTTCGGGAAATACAGTAATATTCTCCATCATTGATACCCTAAACAACGAAACTGGACTTTAGTTTAATTAAGTCTTTGCAGACATTTGACCTTGAAACTGCTTAAATATTTCATTCAACTTCCACATATTAAATAGATGTTCGTATCAAAAATTATTTTAAAAGATCCGTTCTAAAATTACGTCTGACATGTTCGCATTTGTTATTGTGATTTTTTTATAACTATTCACCGAAATGTCTCAATATAAAATACTACCTGCAACTTGATGTAAGATTAATCACGCGATGTCTTTTAAGATTTCTGTCAAACAACCAAACACGACCATCACTATCGGTTACAAGCCTTGTTTTTGTTTTTGCCCCCGCTATAGTGAAGTTGGTAACATGAGGAACTATGGTCATTACTGTTACCCCGTCTGAGCAAACGACTTTAGAATTTTCCTTTGCTCGATTAACTGCCACTACCGACACAAAGTATGTCCCTTCAGATGGAGCATCATAACTGGCAAACGTATTGTACGTCTCTGTAGTCTGTGAACCAAACATAAAAAGAGTTCAAAACACAATAAACTTTAACAATCATTTATTAATGGTGGTTACTCCAATTAAAATCCTTTTTAGGGACCATGAACACAATTAATCTATCAAACAAAATTAGGTATCAGAATGCAGCACGATCATCGGCTGTCCGACTTAAAGTGTTCCATAAAACCCGTATTATCTTGAACAAAATATTATCACAAAGCATTGGTTTATTTTAATGTGAATCAACTCGCATTACACATTGTACTGGGACTTACTTCATGAAGCATTACTAACAACAAATTAGCAGTTTTAATTCGTCATGCAGAGATGATTATTACTGAATTAAAATTCAACATTAGAATTTTTATGATAAAAAGTAGAATTGTACAAAGAAATGGTGAAAGTCTAATCCCCTTAGGGATGTGAAATATCATTATATTAACAATAAGTTATATCAATAGATGTGAAACATTCTTCTTGAAAAAAATGTTCACAAAAGTAATGCTGTCACATAACCAACAAACGAGTTTCAAACGAAGCATCATTACCTCGGAACTATTGATGAATTCCTCGTTCGTAAAACAATGGTCGCTAAAAACATACTGATAGAACTCAACTCCACTTTCTCTGTCGAAAAATCCTTCCCAATGTGCATTAAGATGATGCTCTTGTTGATAGTCCACTTCGGGATCTCCCCTTAAACCGTCATGCACAAAACCTTCATGGGGTGGTGAGACATCGATAGTTATCTGAAAAGAACGGTATTTCATTCCTGACAACTGATATGGACGGAAAGAGCATTGGAATTGTCTTTACCGATTTCATTCAATCAATACCACGTATATATTTACAATGGACGAACAAAAACCGTTAGTCAACCGTCAGATAAAATTCTGACCGAAGAAGCGGAAACTGAAAAAATAACAAAGCAAATCTCAATGCAGACAACTTCAATTGCAGCATAAATCCATCAAAATATAAGTGAATAAGCTTCGCTGATCCACAAGCATCATCAGATGCATTACCTATGTTACACCCGGTTAAGTCATTTATTACGTTGAAGGCCATGGAGATGTTCATAACTTTTACATTTGTAAAGGCTTCCTAATTGACTAACAGAACACATCTCTTCTAAGCAATTCAATCGTTCGAAATAAAAAAAATGCATTAAAAAGACTGCATGATATCATAAATAATAAGGGTAGGAGTAAATATGAAACATTGTAGACGAAAAAATCATAATACAATGGACCAAAAACAAGTAAAACATTTAAACCACGCCGTTGCTCCTATTACCTCTTTTGCTTTTTACAATCAGATTAAAATCTCATACTTTGCTGCAGTTACATGATTACCCTTATCATAATGGTACTAACCCCGTAGACCTGATATCTTTTGAATACGGGTGTTAAATTACTTGAAACTAACATACCTTTTTTCTATGTACAGTTTTGAGTAGTGCATTATTGATAACTATGACTTCAAGATAATAGTCCGAGTCGTGTACACCTTTATCTTTTCCACTTATTAGGCCTGCTTCTTTTCCATCTAGTGCAACTTGAGGTTTGACGTAGAAATGTTTATGATAACACCCATGAAACATTGTACAATAGCATGAGGCACCACGGGGTTCATGTTGGTATTTGTTGTTACAGTCCGTCAAATTCTACAAAATGCAAATAATTTTTACAAAAAATAGCAACCCATTAACAACACAATTTTTTTTTTGTTATTGGTTTGTCAAATAAACGATATATAATACAATGAACCAGTTTAAACGATAACAGATCTTTGGTACTGTCACGACCACAGTGGCCCACAAATGTGAACGTTTATTTTCAAACATTATATTTGACTTTTTTGTGTAAAGATTACGTTTCACACCTTCAGGAATATGTACATGTAGAATTGTTTATCACTACGATGTGTTTAACATTGTTGATCGTGATCGTGTTTTGTTAGCTACATGTAGCTATATTTCATGATAACAATGAAATATAAACTCAAAATGAAAAATAGTAATGAGCGATGAGAAAAAGCAGTAACCACACATATAAAACACCTTTTGAAAAGGTGATATAAACTCATTTTTGTTAATGATTTCTTAATGTCCTTTGAATTATCTGAACTGTACCGTTAAATATATATATATATATATATATACGTTTTAAAATTACATAATTTTATCGTACACTTTTAATTAAATGTGGATTTCTGGTAACCACATTTAATTTTCTTTTGTGAATTATATGATTTATTCCTATATATTATTGAGAGACATATTGATTCTGAAAAGATGAATATTTTTGCTAAAATATTAATAACTGCTATAAATTGTCAAAATTCAAAGTAAAAAAAGACACAATATTAAACTAAGATATAAAATGGAATGTAGATTCTACAGTTGAATAAAACTAATAAATATGAAAAAGACATGATAACCCAAAAAGACACACAGATATAGATATAAGAGAGATTTTACCTCTGCCATGCCTTGAGCATGGAGCACAGCTTTTCCATGGACTATAAATGTAGAGGTGTAATTATCAAACAAACGCCATTCTACCTGATTTAATCCACTGTCATAGTCAAACGCTTCCCATTCAATTCTATAAAATATAAAATACTTGCAAATAAATTTCAAATACTGAATTAGGTATATGAGTTATAATTAATAATAAGTATAAGACGTTTCCTTTTGGTAGGACATATTTTAATTCAATGTATGTAGTTCGAGTCAGAAGTCGTAATCTACATTTTTTAATACTTTAATACAAATGTGCTTGCGTATACTGTTTAGCTAGATAACAAAATATTTTAGACTTATGAGCAAACAATGCCTTAAAATATAAAACATTACAAGTGTTATATGTAATTCATTGTCACTGAACATTAGTTTTTTAAATTTACATTTTGAGTCGTTTCAAAGAGCACACGAACAATGTTTTCGCTTCTTATACCAATTTTCTATCGTAACTGTAAAATTGTAGACAGTCGTTGCAGCAAATATTTATTTATACTTATAACACAAGTACTCAACGTATTTTTGTTCGTTTTGCATATTTATGAAGTTGTTTCTAAAGAAATGGTTTGACCGCCGACCGGATACCCTTATAAAAAGGAAGATGTGACAAGATTTTCCATGAGACAGCCATCTATGAAATGACAGTCGAGTTAAAACTTCTGTAGGTCCCATTACGGCCTTCAATAATGAACCAGAATCCATATCATAACGGAGGCTCTAAAGGCCCCGAAAAACAAAATGTGAAACTATTCATGAAACACTACAATCGACCTAATCTATTGAAAAAAACGATACACAAATAACAATAAATGACTAATTAATCAACGAAAACCACTGCACTACAGGTTCCTGGCTTTGAACAGGCACATTAGGTATGTGGCGGGGTTAAACCGGTTGCTGAGAGCTCAAACCTCCTCCTAACATGGGACAGTGGTGTGACACAACAGCAATAAAAACACTTTTTAAAAATTGGTTGAAATGGATTTAACACTTGAGATCAATACTGAAAACCAGCAACAAATACAAATACTACTAAAACATGATACAAAAAAAGTACCGACCTCGAGAAGAGTACTTGCAGTTGCCGTTTGCTAGTTCAAAACCCAAAAGCAACAGATGTGTAACGGTGTCAATAAAAACCTGTCAAATTGGATTTAGTGTTAAAATATCATCAAAAGTCAAAGAAAACATGAGTTGTGCAAATTCCAATATAAAAATTTATAGACGGGAATTAGACAATTATAAAAAATGTAAATATCATTACCAATAAAAACCGTATTTAAAGATTTAATAATAATGCTGTGATGATATCATATACGTTTACGTTTATTAACATTGATGTTAACGTAGGCCAATAGTGGTCAGTCCTATTGTTAAGTGTTGTGTGTGCAACAGGTCATCTATTCCCAAGTTAGTGAAGTAAATACATGTATATCAAACGTTAACAACATGTTGGAACTTGTTGTCCGTGTTTTTCATATTATTATATTACATCAGTGAAGTCTCTCAATAAATTAAAGATATAATTTAATAAGAGGTTGATACGGGGTTAAACCATGTCATAATCGTTGTTATACTGGTTTACGAAACAAACTGGACTACTTAAAATTGCTACATCTTTTTAAAACATTACCAAAACCAATATAGTCGTAACCAAACTTTCCTTGTTTTTTATACCCTAGTTTCGAATTATTCTAATTGTTTATTTATAGATTTCGATGTAGCTAAATTTCAATATCCAATGAAGAACGTCTGTTTTCAAAATTATAAAATGCTTATTTATCATTAATGGGTAATGTCAAGTAACATACGTCATCTGATTAAAATCCTCGATGCTGTGGACCGAGATGTTAACACGATTTCCACGAGAAAGCCACAAATCTCTAATCAGTGGAGAACTTGTATCTTTGTAAACAGATATAGTATCTTCGGCATATTTTTCGAATATATCATATGCTCTAACAGTAATATCAAGTCTGTTTCCATCATCCCAGTTTACATCTATACGTCCAGTTTGGGTTTCAACGTTTGCCGTAGGTTTAAAAGACTGCTGATCAGTCAGAAGAGGTGACCATACTTTAAATTTCAGTTCAAATCTCACTACAGCTGTAATTGAATATCGATAAAACAGTAATAATGAAAAAACAAAACAAAATATGAACAAAACAACTTTAATCATAAGGGTAAACTAAAATTTGTTACTGTTTTCAAATTTTTGCTACCCAATGTATAAGACTCTGTTGTCAGATGAGGAAGCGAAAGAAAACCGAAGGGCCAGATCTTCATGCAAAATCTGTTATTCAAAATATTGTATAATACTATCTAAATATGAATGGAAAATGAGCGAGCGAGATTTTCAAAATTAGTGGGATAATCAAATTGGATAAATATTGCCCAAGAAGAGTGTTGTATTAGATATTAAAGGCTAAAGCTAAACGAAACGTATATCGATGAATGAACGAACGAAACAGAACCGATAAATTAATCAGATATAGATCATGATCTGTTTAAATGTATAATGATATATCAGAGATATAGATTGTGTTATAGCAATTGAAGATATATTTTGAAAATATCTTCATTTGGAAAAACAAATTATAATAGTATAAAATCATCACTCCTTTAAAAAAATATCGCATTAATGGGTTTATACGGTAAAAATGGAGACGATAACATATTAATGTTTGTTTAACTTATAAGAAATGCATAAAGGGGAACAGAAGCTGAATGAGTCTTGTAAATTTTGAACGTGGGGTTCTTCAATCAATCTCATAATTGTCCATCGCATATCTACGGTCATTTTTAGGTTAGTCAAGTGGTTTGTGTCTTATTACCTTAATCAAAACACTGCAACCTAGAAGTACAAAAACGACCCCATTTTGTGTCATTCATAAATTAACATATTCTTACCTTTATATGTCGCCACCTAGCATTCAACTGAATTTAAGCGGATATCGGTTTATGTTGACTTACAAAAGACATAAAAGTGCATGGTATTTTAGGCGTCGTCACAAACGTTGTTTCATTTTTGATGATGTCATATTGTCGTTCAAGAAACGTTCACACAACCTGATATCAATAGCGCACTGATTTATATTATAAAAATAGGAGATGTGGTCTGGTTGTCCATGAGACAACCATCCACAAAAGGCCCGTCGAATTTAAACAGGTCACATTATGGCCGTTAATAATGAACAAGAGTTCAACGGAAGCTATAAAAGGTCCAGAAATACAAAATGTGTAACTATTCATAAAACACGCATTCGACCTAATCCATTGAACAAAATGTGAACAAATAACAATCATGACTAAATAAACAACGACAACCACTGGACTACAGGTTCCTGGCTTGGGACAGGCACATAACAATGTGGCGGGGTTTACCCGTTTGGTGAGCGCTCAACCCTCCTCCTAACCTCGGACAGTGGTGTGACAAAACAGCAATTAAACACACTATAAAATCGGATGAAATGGATTTAAAACTTTAGAACGATACTGAAAAACAACAACAAATACAGTCAATACTAAAACATGATACAACAAAAGTATCGACCTCGAAAGAGGACTCGCTGATGCTGTCTGCTAGTTCAAAACCCAAAAACAACCGATCAGAAAACTAAGTTTTCCTTTACTACAGTGTCAAAATAAACACGCCCTAACAAGGACATTTTGTCAATTTTCTAAGTGATTAAGGGCATAATTAAAAAAAAAATATATTCGACCAGGGCTCATCTTCGGCACTGAATTAAAGCTACTGTATTAATAGTAACCAAATCGGACGAGAAATAAATTTGCTGGAGCGCTTACAAGGCGGACGGACGCATGATGCAAGGACGCAAGGACGCAAAGACGCCCCGCATTACCATATCCCCGCAACGCGTTGCCTTGGGAGACAAAAATATATAGACATGATGTAGACTGAATGTTATAACTAAAATAAATAGTACGTAGGCTGGGACAACCCCTGTGCATCCCCCCTTCACATCTCTATTTGACCAACCTTTTTTGTCGAAAGCATCCGATTAATGAAAAATCAATTTAACATTAAAAACTTTTGGAGCGGATTTGTGATTTGGGGGTCTTCTTATAGCTCTAAAAGATTTCTTTGACGATTTTAGATCTAAGCTATTGTTCATATAAAAACGCGCATTTAAATATATTCCTGTACATCCAAGTAAACATATTGGGTACCATTGGAAAGGTCTATATATTGCCATTCCAAAACATGTCTAGTTATAATGATTTGAGCTACGAAATAAATTTGTGGCGGAAATAGTAGCCCTACCCAAACAGATATTTGATAAAAATCCAAGTTTTTGGTCTGTCAACTACATGTATCATATATTTGCCTATGTGACTTTACATGTATATGCAATTTTTCATGTTTCCTAATACATTTGATATCAAAAAAGAATTTTCACATTTTCGCTATATTTTAAATACGCTCGACATTTGAGTTTTTATATGGCTATAAACTGATATTAATTAAGTAATAGTATATAAATAAGGCATCGTGAGTCCACATACGTGATACTTGAAATTATCAGACAAGCGGACACGTGGCGTTGATTGAGACGTTGGCGATAAAAAAGAATAACGGACGTTTTAAAGGTCTCGATCGAAATTATCATCCAAATCACAGCTCGCCCTGTCGAGTTCTATGAGATACTAACGATAATTTCAGTCTCGATCTTCACAAATTCCGGTATTCCATATAAATTGCAAAACACCGACCCATGTGTGAAAAAGAACAATACATTTTGATTAAAATAATGTAAATTACTTTTTGATTATAATACAAAGCATTATTTATAATGTAAACACTATTTTTGTCCGAATTAAGAACTTAATCTGTGAAAATGGGCGATTTCTGTTAAATTCCGTAATATCATTTGCATTGAGATTTTTTAAATATGCCTGACATAAAAGTTCTTATATGGCTATAAACTGATATCACTTAAGTTAATGTATATATAAGGCATCGAATGGGACACGAATTTCAATCATAAAGAGATTTAAATAGGTAATTGTTTCGAAAATAATACCTCCTATCCCTATTTTTAATTGATTTGCCAAAATACAAGCAATTTGTGAAAAAGAAACATTACATTTCGTTTTGAGTAATGTAAATTACTTTTACATTAGAATACAAAGCATTAATTGTCATGTTGACACCAGTTTTATCTGAATTTAGTCCTTCAACTCTGAAAAATGTGTGATTAACAAATTGTAGATTTCTGTTAAATTTGCCTAAAAACCGTTTCATTAAGATTTGGATAATACTCTTTATAACAAAACGAAATTTACTGTTTCCTATTTATGTTCCATACTAAGCTATTTACAAGAAAGTCAATATTAGTACCAATAAATACCTTATTTAAAGATTTAATAATAATGCTGTGACGATATCTTTTACATATAAGTTTATCAAAATGAATTTTAAGACCATATGGAATTTGTTTAAATTTTCGATCTTTATTGACCGCGTTTCCGTAAAAAGTAGGATGTGATATTACATGTTCCATACGATGATTACAGGTACATTCAAATTTTGATACCAAATCATTATATTTATGAAAGAATTAGGTCACAGGACAAAACGTTTATAGCAAGGGACAAAAAGCAGCGATTACAATGTTCATATACTGCTCAAATAAGTTAAGCAACATTTCCATGAAAAACTGTTGAGGTTAAACTTTCCAGAACTGTATCTTTATCGAATCAAAGCAAATCGGTCCAAATTACAATCACGATGTTATCAATGATATCCGGACTTTTCCAAATGCGTCACTACAATTTACCCCAAAATAACTTACTTTCAATAAAACTGAAATTGTCCTGTTCCTGATTTTAATATTTCTGTTTCACATTAGTAAAATATACGACAGGAGAGAGAACTTCTGGTTCCCAATTGTAAATTTTCCCTTCCTTGAGAGAACGTTACTCTGGCTCCGCGGGTGTATATATTTCTAAATTTGTCCTTTTTGTCCCTGTATGCAGCGATGTTTTAGATTTTAATGAACATAATCTGTATTACCAGCAAATTATTAAGTAAAAGATTTCGTTACCAAAGATTAGTTATTACATTTACCAAATTCTGTCATTAATATAGTGATATAAAGTTTAGTTGCACCTGCAGAAAATTGATAAAAGCGGGATATTAGACCCAAAACCTTTATGGCAATGTGGTAAATAAATTAAAGCTCGTAAATTTAAACACGACTCTGTGAAACTTGTCATTTACTTGAAGAAACTTATACCTACAGATGTTCTTTATATTTTTAAATATTGTCTTCTTTTAGTATCAGCAATGATTTCAGTCGATATTTTAATGTTTGCCCTACATGTATATGCTGTCGTTACTTTTTAATTTTGGCACTTGCATAATACCTTTTTTCGTTTCGCTATTGATAATACCATTACACTAAATTAAGCCAAAAGTGTTTTGCTTGTTTGTTTTGTTGATTAGGAATTTACACCACTTTCAACAATATTTCAGTCATATCGCGGCGGTCAGTTTTACCAGTGGGTGAAGCCGGAGTACACGGAGAGAACCACCGACCTTGGGTAGCTGACAAACCTTATCACGTACGGTGCGAGTGAAACTCATTTTTGTATGGTAAAAAGTCAGGCGAGAACTCAAGTCATATAGGTGATAGGCTACAGTGATCTGTACAGGTAGGTTTAAATCAACTACCTAGACCACTAGGCCACCCAGGCCCTTGTTTTGATTAATGTCTTAGCTTGAGGGTACCAGATTTTTTAACAGTGTTTTGGTTTTGAACTAGCTGTCAAAAAACAGCGAGTACATTTTCGAGGTCGTTACATCTTATTGTCTCTAGATTTATTTATATTTGTCCGCGTACTATATGTATCGACTTCAAAAGTTAAATCTAATGCAATTGGTTTTTAAACTTTGGTTTAATGTAATTTTGTCACACCACTGTCCCAGGTAAGAGGGGTGAGTATTCACAATATATTTAACCCCGCCGCAATATTTAAATGCCTGTCCTTATCCATGCACCTTTACTCCAAGGGGTTCGTTGTTTTCATGATTAAATTTTATTTGTATACATTGTATACTTTCGGGTTTTTATCAAATGTGTTTGGATTTTTAATTAGCTAGCAGAAAGAATGATTACTTTTTCGATGTCTGTACATCTTGTTCTCTTTTCCTAACTGTTTTTGCCTGCGAACTTTGTTTCGATTTCAAACGTTTTTTTTTCTAATACATTTGTTCTTCATCATTCGTTAATTTCGTTTTGCAAGACCACTGGCCCAGGTTTGGGGGACTGTTTAGTACTTCTAAACATGTTTAATCCCGCCACATTATTTAAACTAGACCACCACATTTTTTAAAGTAAGATTCAATTCCTGTTTCTTACTTTACAGATAAACATCAACTGTTTCATTTGAAGTGGGTTTGCCAAGAATGAAAGCTTTTTATTACTTCTGCTGTATTTGAAGATTTGTTATTTGTCATATGATTATAAAAAAAATCAGTTGCTTTTGAAATCCATGTTTCGGGGAAACAACCCAATTGTTCTACGCTTAACAACCGTTCCGGAATACAACCATATTTTTCCCCGGTGAACAACTTAAAAACTGGAAAAATAATAATAAACAATTTTGACCCTCTATTGATGAAGACATCCAGATTTTTCAACCCTCAGGATGGTTTTTCCTCGATGTTTTTATTGATTTGTCGACACAGGTCATTATAATTCAAAACGGCATGTTCTTGGTTTTTAATTCAAATAGCAAAGGACGAGGGTCTTTATGCACATTTTTAGCCCAAGAATTTTGCTAAAATCTGAAAAGTGGCTAAAATCTATATCTATAAAAAGAAAATCAAACAGAGTTTTTAGTTGAATTGGTTGTACAAGGGTCACATGGTACCTGGAAATTGCATTAAATATAAAAATACTATGAAGTTGCTTAATTTGATACAACATTTGATACAATTTTGTCGACATTTATATAGATTGCACAAAAATATCACAACCAAACTTTGCAAATTCAAGTTGTGTCATTTACAAATATTTGGTTAAAATATCTTCGTTATGTATTGGTGCGATTATGTTTATTTTGAACAAAACACCTCCAAAATTGATTATTTTACATTTTATTTGACCCGAAGTACATAAAAATAAGTAATGCAGTTTTAAAACAGTGTTGTTAAAAAGAATTTTCACAACATGTACATTCTATGATAGTGTCACAAATTTGGGACCAAAAATGGGCTTAACATACCTACTACTTTGAAGGATTTTTATATTCGGAGTAATATCATATACTTCGGTTGAATTGCGAACTCCGGAATTTATATTTGACCAGATATAGATTTTGTTTAATGAAAAAATTGCTTCTTTATGTGTCGCCTGTCGCAGGTTAAGGATGTTTTTTTGTTGTTTCCTAGCTCTACCACTTCACCGAAGAATTACATTACAGTTATTTATAAAACCTACCTTTCAAATAGCTCTACAAATAATTTACGACGGGTGTCACTAGTGGAGCAGGAGTTGCTTACCCTTCCGGAGCACCTGAACTCACCCTGGTTTTTATAGGGTTCGTGTTACTCCAGCTTTAATTTTCAGTGTAGTGTTGTGTGTTCTATGTTTGTGTTTCGTTTCATTTTGTTGGCCATGGTCTTTTCTGTCTTCCGACTTACCGATTTCTGTCTGCCCCTTTTGTATCTTCGAATTCCTTTTATTGTGTCGGAGAGTATCCTGGATTATATTTTGCATTTTCATATGTCTGAAATCATCCCTTCCTTGTCGCATTGCCATTGTAAATTACTGCCATAATTGTAAATTACAATGAGAAAGCTCTGCCAAATATTGTGTTTCTGGAGAACAAAAAGGCCCACTAAAACACATGACGTGTCACAAAATTTTATTTGGTCTGATGATTCAGGAACAAACATTCAACATGCCTTGTCATCAGACAATTTTCAAAATTATATATCTGAATTTAATAGAATGCAGATGAAACACGATCAATCTTCTGTGGATGATAGTGCAATAACACTCTAAAGCATATTCATATCAGCAGCCAATATGTCATTAAAGCGTCGATTTATAAAACAAAACAAGAAACCCAAAACTAAAAAATGGTTTAAAGAAAATCTATATCAAGTTAGATATACTTAATAAATAATGAGCAAAATTATTCTCGTTTGCCTAAAGACCGCACAGTGAAAAACCATTACACTTTACAAGTTATATCGTGAATATTCAAAGCTTAGGATTTTAAAATATAAGCAATACAGACAGTCATTACTTGACCCATTGGACTATTTACATGTAACCCGAATAATCCAGTCGTTATATTACGCTCACTACGATCACTCCATT
>JAULBM010204386.1:0-12500 GCA_032357055.1 Geukensia granosissima
GCTAACTTGTTTCCGTCCTGAATATGCATGAAATATTTGCCACTGGACGTTAAACAACAATCAATCAATCAATCGATTATAAAAAAACATTCTTCCATGCATATTGAAAACCAATTGCACAATTCTAAATATGTTATGAGACAAATGTTACCTTTTAAATGTGTGTCTTATTTTGAACTACATGTATCATCACATAGAAAATATTATGTCTCTCGATTAATAACCCATTTTATATCATGTCGTAGTGTCTGTCTGTCGGAATTGTTTCTTTTTTTTTTTTTGTTAACTGAATAACGTCCATTAACAACTGTTTATGGTAACAAATTCAATTAAGTACTGGAAGTATGGTGAAGATGTAAATCCTGGTGGAAATATATTCGAAAATATAGGCCAACATATTTTAGCATTGTTTAAAAGTTTGTCGTCAGCGACTTTTGTAAATATTTCTTTAATATCATTGACTGTTAAGTACCGACGAATAATGTCGGATTTATCTACACAGTCAACTAAATGATGTTTCATCTTATGCCGACATTGGCAAGGGATGCATTCGGGAGATGGGTCAACTTCAAAAATATATAATGGGTTGTCCCAGTGTGGTCAATGCGGCATCTGGTAAAAACTTGATCTGAACGGAATCTACCAAATGTATATTATTAGGGTCAATAATCAAATATACCAAGATGACTTGGTTTTCAGTCAAATATTATCTCTGTTCCTAAATTAACAAGCCTTTTATAAAATTATGTGAAATAAAGGGTTTGTGAATGTCTTGCTTTCAGTTGCCAATAAGCTAGAAAGTGAGTCGGAGCATATTAAAAATTTATTTTCTGTTGAGTTTACGACAAATTTTAATGCAAGAATAACAGCTCTTGTTTCTGCTGAAAATATAGTTGATGGAATACGAATAGTGGCTGCTTGTTATTCCAAAACGCGTTAAAAGCGCTATATCACGCTGCAAATATAATTCTGTTGTTACACAAAATGATTATGTCCTACCTGTTTAAAACAAAATATGTTATATTGAGGATTTTGCATTAGCTGTAGAAAAAGTTTGAGGTGGATACAACTTGTTATGTCTTTTTTATTTGAAATTGTTTTCTTACTGAGTAGAGTCCAATTAAATACAATGTGCATCCCTTAAGCCTGGAGCTTAAAGTCCAGTGGCTGTCGTTGCTTTTGTATTTTGGTGTTACTCGTTTTATATTTTAAGCCTAATTGACAAAAGAATTTTACATTACAATGGAAAAAAAACACAGCCTGACTTGCAGGTAAGGATTTTTGTCCACAGTTGAAACCATTAAGGTAACCGATAAATGTGGTTTGATTGGAATATTTTAATAGCTGTCTCAAACATAATCAAAACACATCCCTATTTCAATTTTCAAATGTCGAACTGAATAATAATAAATAAGGGATATGAAACTGTTTATAAAAATGATCATATTACCCCCTATCTGTGAGGTGGACTCCCATTTCAAACCCGACATTGTTTTGCGTACTATACTTATTGATCTTTTTTGTATAAACAATGTTTAGATTTTCTTTGGGTTTTTACCAAGGTGATATCTCATCAGGGGTGACCTTATGTATATTTATAATTCTAGTTTGAGTACTACACTTATTACTATTTTCGTAAAAACACCGTTTCGATTTTCTTTGAGTCTATTACCCAGGTGAAATTTTATCAGGGGTGTCCTCATATATTGTTATAGTGCTAATTTTACGTAATTATTTATTACGTTCTCTTATCATGTATATGAACTACTTTATTCTTTTTTCTTATTTCATATCATACCTAATTATAATACTTGCAGGATAGTATCAGAACACATTCTTGCTTTAATATCTTATGCAATTAAGAATTGCCTTTCTCATTTATAATTTAGCATCTGTTGTTGTTTGAGTCTTTTCATAGACTAACTATTTTTGCACGTGTGCATTGCATTGTGGGCGTTATTAACAGACTGTTAGACTGTGAACCTTTACATGGACCGATTTTTATATAAGTCATTAATCAGTGGTTAATTATCATATCACCAATGTTGTTACTAGTCTTGTACGTTACTCAAGGAGTTTTAAAATGTGTTAAATCTGGATTTCGTTAGATGATATACCAGAATTTTGTCAAAATTCTTTACAATCTTTCCGCCTTTGGATAATATGTTGTAATAAATATATTGATGTTTAAACAATTAGGATTTCGTATACATTTGCGTAATTTTTATTGCCTATTTTCAAAGGATAATTATATATGATGAGTCATACTTTTTCCTTATTATAGCCTCTTTAGACCAATTTTTCAACAACGAGGTGAAGTCTTTGAATATTCTTTAGCGCAACTGGTAAATCAGCTACCCAACCCCGCTTACAATTTTTCAAACTATTCATTGTGTTTGCCGTACAGAGCTCCGGGATAACTTTCATCAGGTACCAAAAATTCGAAATACAGATTTCAAATGTTTCAAGTAAAACCCAAATGTTCCGACCCTGCCAATCATCAATCTTCTACATAAAAAAGAATGACGTTTATTTACAGCTGCTTTCATACCGTGCAGCATTTCAATTGATCTCTACTGATCAATAAGTACAGCACAGGTCTACAGACACAAATAAACAATCATCGAGTTGTTGTTAAGGAATGTCACGTTATGAAGCATTGACGGTCGTGCGCTTTGTCTTACTTCTCGCCTTTCTTCTTTTTATAGATTCGACGTCATTAAACAAACCGAGCGACGTCTAGTCGTCAAACATTAAAATGTAGTAGATATCGTCTTAAATGATTAAATATTGTCCATTTGAGATCTATAATCCTTGAAAAAAATAATTAAGCATAAATTCATTTTCTGATAGTTTTTTCCATATTCTCAAAAGCTAAGTAATATGAACTCTGACAATAATTTGCATATTTTTGCATTTTCATTAAAAAGAAGTTGTTCATTAGGTTTCTTTGTTAATTTAAACTTAAAGTTGTAATTATTGATGAGGGAGTGGGAATGGCAAGTAGAACTGACCACATGTATTGAGAACAACAAAGGACATGTTCTACATGTATATTTAATTGTACCATGTGACCATAAGTTTTGAATATTCTGACCAATGGAATATTGATTGGTATTGACTCAGCTTAAAATTAATCATAAAGTTGAAAAATAAATTTCTTGTATTCTGTTTTCGGTGGCATATTTATATTTATACAGGTACTTGTATCATGTGTATTTATTAAGGGAGAAACCAATATTAAACTTTACTGAACAAATAACAAACATGAATAAGGATGTGTAAAATTATTAATCATAAACATAAAAAATCAATTTCCTCTTTTCTGTTTTCAGTGGCATCTTTATTCTTCTATAGGTCTTTGTATCATGTATATTTATTAAGGGAGAAACTAAAAACTTAACTTTATTGAAAAATAAGGATGTGTTAAATTATTTCTCTAATTCTTTTGCAATTTTCACACTCCTCGACCGGTGTTGGAAATGTTTTTCTAATCCTCTAGAGGGTTGTTATTTCTCAGCTGATGATTGGCTGATTTTCAGACCCCGCGTGCTTCGCTTCACAAATTCAAAGATTTTTCACGATCTTATTTCTTACCCTGGAGGACTGAGCTTTCCAAAGACTGTACCAGTTAGGTAGGAATTACGTTATTTTTTGACTAATACATATGAAAATGCCGTAAAAATAAGTGGCATGTTTGTTTGTTTTGTACACGAGTTACGTCCCTTGTAACAAGGTAATCATAAAAAATGTTGCACGATCCCGCCTATAATAGTTTTTAACGCTATTTTGATGCTTAAAAAATTAGAGAAATAAAATCTTACATTATAAGCCGTTGATTATCATATCTCTACAGTCTCAATAGTTAAACCTTAAAATTTCTCGGTAAACCTCGAAATTTTTAGGTTTAACTATCTCGACTGTAGAAATATGATACACAACGGCTTACAATGTAAGATTCTATATTTCTTAACATTTATTAACACTCACCGGGGTTGATTATAAACAATCAAGTATTTTTATCCTCAAAATAACTACAGTGGGGCTCGAAGAGTGGAATGCTACTATTGTCGCCTACTCGCATAATTCCTTTTTTTTTTACCAATGAATGCCATTTAGCCAAATATAAAAGTGAAAATCCTGGAATTGACAACTTAGCTGCCAATTCCATATTTTTTGTTAGAAGTTGAAGAGAATTAAACTCACTTGATTTTTATCGATTATCAAAATTATTTCTGTGGCTAAACAAATCAATTATTCCAATATTTTTTAGGCAAAAATAAGCCTCCTGAAAAACTGTACAAATTCTCAAAAATGTGAGTAATTTAGAGTGTTTTTAAAATATATATAGACTATTACACAAATTGAAAATTCTGCTTTGATATTTTATGAAGATGACATCTATAGAAGTTACAATGTTTTGTCACAGAATTAAGTAACAAACCGGTTAACTACTCTAAATTATTTTTTGCTTGGCAAATTACCAATTACATAAACCAAGTGAAGATATTAGTAGTAGAGCATGATCAGTATTATAATTTAACAGCAATGAAACAGATTAAAGCATATCAGCTATAATTAATAACCACTCCATAAACTTTGTAAGTTTGGTTGGATTTTATGTCACATTCAATAAAATGTCATACGTATGTAGTAACTGTGTTACCTTCTTTAAAATATTATTATTATTATTATTATTATTATTTTGGCCATCTATTTTGTTTGTTTAAGAGACCAGTATACCCAGAGTCACTAGCTTTGACTTGTAACTGACAGACGTTGTTATGTGTGTTTCCTATTTGTATAATATAGACCCAGGTAGATATGTACAGGTGATCACCTATAGTAATGCAGGTATGTAATCTGAATTAACGATTTCTGTCTGCCCATTTGGTATCTTGGAATTTCTATTATTATTAACTAACTAGACCATTCTATTGCTTCAGCCCAACTTCATGGAAAATTTGTAATTTTGTTGTTTTAATGTTAGAATATCATTTTAAAATCATTAGCAAATAAACATAGCATCTATTAAATTAAATCACAGAATATAAAATTAAGTATGTACAGTAGCGGCCTGGCGAAAATTATTTGCGACGCTGGCAATTTGCTAGCAACAATAGCTAGCTAGTGTTCAATTTGCCAGCCTCCGTTGAACGCTCGTCAGCCTTTTTGACAGCCAAAAGCTTTCTACAATTTGAACCCTAGATAGCTACAGCTAAACACTCGCCAGCCCATTTTGAACACTAGTCAGCTACCGTTTTAAGCTTTTGAACGCTCGCCAGATTGAATTTAAATAAAGTTTTGCTTGAAAATTATTTTTTTTTATTATTACAAAAATTATTTATTATACATTTATAATTATTATCAAAATCATTTATTTTATATTTATCATTATTATAAAAATTATTTATATATATTTATTATTATTAGAAAAATTATTTATTATATATTTATTATTATTATGAAAATTATTTATTATATATATTTATTATTAATATTGCAATAAAGTTATATAATTTTCAGGACCTCTGATAAAGAATTTGTATAATAAATAAATAAATGATAATGATACAAAAAATAATAATAATAATAGATTAGTTGTATTATTATTGTAATCATCATCTTTTTTTAATCATTCAGAAGTCATGAATTATTTACTACCATTTATTAACAACTTGTTAACAATCAATATTTTTTTCTAAAATTTTCCTACCTTTCTGTGTATTGATAACCTTGTTATTATCTGACAATAAACATGTCACCCGAGTAGGTGTCGTAATAAACACCTATTAATTCTATGTTTTCTTTTAAAAATTTACTGATGGAAACTTCAGAGATATATGTACCGTCTTTTAATCTCTCTCCGGTTTGTGCCCCTGGCAGAAAATCTAACGACCTGTGTATTTTTTTTATCGGAATTCCGGTTATATTCGTGTTTTCTAAGTCACATTTATTTTATAAGTTCGGTAGCTGGCGAGTGTTCAAAATGGCTTTCAATTTGCTAGCAATTTGACAGCAAATTGAAAAAGCTTTTGTTTAACTTTCGCCAGGCCGCTAATGTAAGTAAATGTGGAATACAGGATTTTTAGAAAACAAATTGTAATTCCAATGTTATGAAAAGAGTAACATTTTCAAACATATTACATTTGTATTAGTTTTCAGAACAATAGAAATTGTATTTTTTTAGGTATGATGATTTTGCATGCAGGGTGAAAAATAAAATTAAGTTAAATCTTGCAAAAAATAATATTATTTAGCAAGTGCAACACTGCTCTAATTCATTCACCAAGTTCTTACCTTGTGTTTTATATGAATACGGTGATTGGCTGAATTAAAAATTATGTTCAAATGGGCCTATCAGAGACGTATTCACTACCATAAATGGTATAAAGGTAACAAAATGTGGCTTTTTATGTAAATATATTACAGCAAAGAAATGAAAGGAAATGCAATTTGAAACATGGATTGGTATATTGAATGTTGCTAAATATCCACCAGAAAATATTTCATGCATACCTGATTCAGGACGTGAAAATATTAATGAGTGATGATGACTGAAGACCGTGTTGTTCTAGACTGACATGCTGAGTCGGAGTTTTAACGTGCAAGCTAACGAAAACAAAAGTCCGCAGGAAGACATGCCTCGTTACCTAGGAACATTATTCTGACTTTGGGCTGGCCATTGGTTGCTGCGTGCTAATGGGAAAGGCAGCATACACCGATTTTAATAGATTTGGTTTGACCAGACCCATGATTGAACCTATTTTGCATTCAAGACAAGCACGCTTCTTATTACAATACCGAGGTCTTTTTTAATTTTCTACATTGAACGATAGAACTGAATATGTATGCAAACGTTTTACATGTGCATTTGTGCATTTGTGGAATTGTTGAACTATTCAAATAAACTTGCTAAATTTTTAAACATTTTTTAATATATCAAAAATTGGAGAGTCAAAACTCTTACATTTTTATACTTGCAATTTCGCATCATATTCTTAATTTTTACCAATGAATGAGATTTGTTTTAACCTCATATGGATTACTGGCTGCAGCACAGAATATTTTTTGATATTTAATTGAAGTTGACCAACAAATAAGATATTCTATCACTTTCCAGACAACGTCTGTCTTTATACTGCAAGGAATTTATGTTCTTTTTATATTTAAAGATAAAAGCCCATACTTGCATGACCCCAAAAATTACAAAACCCTAATCAAAAGGCCATCCTGACAGGTTTTGTGAAATGTATGAAAAGTATAAAAGGAAACATATAGGATTACTCTTACACCAACAGCTGAACCAAAGCCTCAATTTTAGCTACAGCTGTTACCTGATATTACTTACATATCATCAAGTCATATTTCTTATCAAGGGATAACATCTCTCTTAACATATTTAAAATTATTTTAAAAGTCTTTGTTAAAAAGTTGAATGACAACATCCAAAAGCATTGTAAAATACAGATATCTGACTGCAGTATAATAATTAGCAGTTTAAAGCATACAATCTCCCTGCAAATATACTGGTTTAGATAGAAACTTCAAATGTATAAACTCTTTATTTACTTGAAATTCCCTAAAAGCAAACAGGCGTTCATCAAACATGTTAAATAAACAGTTATAAAGGGTTATATCATTATAATGAAAGAAGCAACTTCATACTAGTCCATCAAATCTTGAAGTACACTTTGGTCACAAATATTGTTCTATGCCAAATTTAAGGATTTCTTCAATGATTCATGAATTTAGGTTCTACAATATGTTTCAATATTTCAGTTGATGTACTTTGTTGGGATTGTAATTCTTGGTATGTGTCCCCTTTAATCAAATCCAGATTTAGTTTTTCCAGAGTGGTTTTAAAAGAAGGCATTTTGTTCTGGAGATTGCAAAAATTTCAATTTATTTTTTAATCTAATAAAGTTTTCCTATGCTTAATTTTTAAAGTTATTTGGGGGTTGTAGATAATGGTTGCCATCTAAGTTTAACTAATACCTTTACATACTACTACATTAAAACTTTACAAATGCTGAAGCAAATTGAATCTTATCTTAACTTCATATAAAAGCTTGCAACAGAAGGTATCCAGCTGACATTTACAATTTAAAATAACTGAAACAGAAAACCATTCTTTCATTGGTCACCTTCATAGTCAGAAGTGTTGTTTAAAAAATTTTTTTGATCTTTTGTCGCTAATTGCTAATCACAGCCAAGTAAACTATCAACATGAGATCTTTAATATTAACTGAAATAAGTGAGACCTAATGATGCCTGGACCTTCATCGCTCCCATTACTTTCGTAAAAATTAGAGGATCAATATTTCCTACTAATAAGCACAACTACATATGATGTTCTTACTATATACCAAGTTAAATTGAATTTGGCTGGGTAGTTTCAGAGTTCCAAGGGGCATAACTCCCACAAATATAAGGGGATCAAAATTTCCTGGCGATATGTAAACAACATATGCTGTCGTATTCACATACCAAGTTTCATGAAAATAAGATAAGCAGTTTCAGAGGAGTTGCACTGACAAGGTCGTTTATGAGTAATTTCTAAGTTTCAAAGGCCATAACTCCAACAAAAATGTGGGGATCAAAATTTCCTGTGATATGCAAAACAACATATGATGTCCTATCTGTATACCAGGTTTCATAAAATCGGATAAGTGGTTTTAGAAGAGTTGCGCTGACAAGGTCATTCATGACTATTTTCTAAGTTCCAAGGGGCATAACACCCACAAAAATAAGGGGATCAAAATTGCCACCGCAATATGCAAAACTACAGTTAATGTCCCATCTACATACCAAGTTTCATGAAAATCGGATCAGCAGTTTCAGAGGAGTTGCGATGGGACGGACGGACAGACGGACGGACAGACGGATGGACGGACGTAGTGACCCGACTCCTAGACCTGCTTTCGCCGTTGGCGACGCAGGTAAAAATATGGGTTTGATTAATTGTTAGTCCTTGTAATAAACTAGAGACTCCTAGGAGCATGTAATCGCTCACTTGTCTCAAAGTTGCCTTGTAAACAGCCATGTATTTAAACTTTGTTCAGAATATCTTAAGAAACAATCATACAAAGTTACGTCTAAATGCATTCATAAATGTCAAAGGTGAAGGTTTTTAAAATGTAACGTAACTTCAAAATAAGCTTTAAAAAAATCCAAAAAGACCAATAACTCCAACAAGAGATAATTCCTTAAAAGTTTCACCACAGATAGAGTTCATCATGCCGAAAATCTTTAGCTTATGTCAGATATTAGCTAAAATTAACAGTTTTTGAGATATATGCGAAAATCTTCTGTCTGATCTCATCTCTGGGTTCTATTTTTAGTGACTGCAGCGATATTTTTCAACAGATTAAAAATCAAAACAAACCATTGTGGAGAATATACCCTAAGGAACAATCATACAAAGTTTCATCAAAATCCATTCAGTAGTTTCAGAGAAGATTTTTTTTCAAAATGTTAACGACAAAACAAACGACGATGGACGACAACGCCTGCCAAGTGATGGTAAAATATCACATTGCCTTCGGCCAGGTGAGCTACAAATCCCAATTTTTAAGAGTATATGGCAACAAATGGACCCCATTCTCAAGCAGGGTATGAAAGAAGCTTGACAAAACCAGGTGTTGTGAAAGATTTCTAAAATCAAAGATATCTTGACAGCTAGTTTGTCAGTGAAAGCTGACCTATCTGACAACATGCATCTCCCCTTCTTCATCATGTACATAGTCATTCTCAGGTGTGTTCACAAAAATAATTAATTTTTCTGTATTATTTATATTTTTTATTATTTCATTATTATGTGTACTTAATTTTATGTTTTTCTAAGACAATATATATATTTATTTAGTTTGTTTATTTTCCCTGATGTCATACCTTAACAACAAAAACAAAAATGAATACATTTTTAAAAGAACAAATATGCAAAAGGAGACAGGGCATCGTTGTCAACGAGACAGTTAACCATTAACATCCGAATTACAGATATTTTTATCAGATTATAAGTATTTTTCTGAGCAATATTGATGAACAAGCTCAGCAAACTAAATCTAGCTGTAAAAGGTCTCAACTATTCCAATATAACTAACCATTTGTAATTCAAAAAAGAAAACTTCAAAACAACAACAACCACTCACTACAGATTCAAGGCTTGGGACAGGCAAATAACGTATGAAGAAGGGTTAAATATGTTTGTAAGCTCCTAACAATTACACTAATCTGGGATATGTGGTATGATAAATTCACTTGAGACCTCAAGTTTATGAGACACCTAACATATCTGGAGATATTATCAGAACATTATCTTAGATTTTACTGCATGCAGCTGTCTATAGCTAAATAAACCTAAGTCATCACTTACCGTAGATTTCATCTGGGACATCCCCATGTGATTCTCTGTACATCAGGGCCATTTCACTGCCATCTTGCACCAGATAATGTTTAAGGGTATTTAGACGTACCATTCCATTAATACGCTCACTAATGTTATCAATATCTTGTAATGTCAGTTTACCCCCTATCCCATGATGCCATTCTACAAAAAGATGAAGGTATAAATATACAAACAGCCATGATAGAGAGAGTATAATAAGCACAACAAAATTAATTCGTTTAACATATGTTATTAAAAAAATACTAAAAATACAGGAATAATTACATTTACTTATCATTGTGATTAATGAATTTAGTGAAAAAAATCTTTCTATATAATATATAACATATAATTAAGACAGCATCTGTATATACGATGACCAATACCATCAAATATATATAGCAATTTAAAATTTCACACACATCAACACAAACAAACACACACTGCATTGTGAATAAAGTAAAAGACTTTGAGGATGAAAAAATTAAAACCAGTTATCAGAAATATTAGATAAATGTTGGCAAAACAGAAACCCATTCTAAATTTATATTTGTTTGTTTGTTTGATTAGGGTTTCACGCCACTTTTATCGATATTTCAGTCATATTGCGGCAGTCAGTTTTACTTTGGAGAAAGCCGGAGTACGTGGAGAGAACCAACCATCTTGTGCAGTTAACTGACAAACCTTACCACGTGCAATTTGAGTTAAACACAATCCGTTTTTGTATGGTACAAATCAAGGAGCGAACTCACCCCGTATGGGTGAAAGGCTTCAATAATTTGTTCAGGTAAGTGTAAAACAAAAACCTAGACCACTCGGCCACCAAGGTATCACACTTTAGGTATCTTGTGAAAGTATTTCAATTTCTTAAAAACAATTAAACGCAACGTTTTGATGAATGAAGTGATAAGATGCAATTTATAACAAAAAATATCTGACCCAAATAAGAAATATCTCCAGATGCTTATGTGCTACAAAACAATCTCTGTCCCCATTATGTATATATAATGATCTCACCCAGTTCTAACTCCTCTTGCCTTGGAATCTCTGAAGCAGCTTTATTTTTGTAGATAGCAGTACAACATTTATGTTTGACTTGAGAAATGGTGTCACAATCAAGGACAACCACAGGTATTGTTATCTCTTTGGTCCCATTCAAATCAATATGTAGAGTCTAAAATCGTAAATACATAAACATATAAAAATAGAAAAACAGATAAATACATAATGGTTATCTGGATTTTTAAATCCTTAAATATGATGTTTTGACCCCCAAAAACAAACCTTGAGGCAGGAAAGGGCATGAAATGACACCGGTTACATTCATTGATTCATATTGAAATACATTTACATAGTATCATGAAAAAGTTTATTGCTGACCACAATACTCCTTAATATAATTAGAACAAAGTATTTTGAGAAGTCATAGCTATTCAATATTTGAGAAAAGTGCGATTGAAAGCCATGCATAGAACATCCTCAATTTATCTTAATGCATCGTTTTTCCCATTTCTTATGCAACTATTAACCATATATGAAATCTAATATGACAAAGTGATATTATCACAAGGATATCTCCAGTTACCAGGCATAAGTTCTTTACCATTGTTTGATATTCCACTCGGTTTTTTAACAGCCGTTCCTCGGCCAGTGTATTTTTACAGTGGTTAGTGACGGCATCGATTGGAGCTTTCTCTATCACTGTCTGTATGGCTTTATACAACATAAACATCTGCATGCCGGTCTGAGTCTGAAAATGGTTATATCAGCAATTTTAACCATGTGAAAAAAGACGATGCACGCGCTATCAAATCAAAATCAAATCATGTTAGTGATATAAAATCTAACAAAGGATTATTATCAAAACAATAAAAACATCGACAACAAATAAAGACAGTTATACAATATAGGTCCAACAAATAAAGACAGTTATACAATATAGGTCCAACAAATAAAGACAGTTGTACAATATAGGTCCTAGTTGATACATTAACAGTATATGTAAAACATTAGACTGAGGATGCACAAATATCACCATATATAGATTTTTTATCATAATTAGATTTGCTGCCAACTTTGACAGTTCAAAAATACCTCTAACACAAACTTC
>JAULBM010204496.1:0-17340 GCA_032357055.1 Geukensia granosissima
TTTGGATAAATCTCAGAAGTGTATTTGTAGAAATCTGAATTATTAACAGAAGATATCGTCAAGGTAGCGGTAGGTATTGTAAAATTTGTCTATCAAATCAGTTCTAGAAGGATCCTTGAAAAGTTTAATTGCGACTGTAATTTTGTGGATGCCTGTCTCAAGGACAATCACGCCATATCTCCTTTTAAAAAATATAATACAAATATATATATAGAAACCTATGACCAGAATTACTGAATTGGGAAAAGCACATGATACATAGGGAGGTTAAACAAGTTTTGTTGGATTCCCGCAACGGATGGTGAAAAAAAATCAGAGAAAACAAAAGCAGGCAAACTTTAAAAATCAAACAGACATTCACCTAATCCGAGCACAGAGTACCTAAATTACAATGAGTATATATATATTAAACAAAGCTACATGCAAAAAGAACATACCTCACTTACCATGGTTACTGAAAGACAGCTCAAGGAGAGATTCCTGATGTTTCCTGACATCAAACGACCCAACGGTAGATGTCATCAAAACAGTATTTCCGAGTAATTGGTAATGTGTTGTCAATCAACATGTGGAAAGACGAGACGGATTCAATGCTAAATGATTCATATCCGTGTTAGCGACAAGTTTATAATTACTTTTACGAACAAACACAAGGTTAAATGTTCTGACGAACCCCTCCCCTTTTGTAGATTAGTTTGTTTACTGATATAATGAGATTCAATGGGTCAAACATATGCTTTATACATGTATGTATGTAGGATGCGATTTTATTTATCGTGTCAAAATTCTATTGTTTGTATTAAATATTAGTAACGGTCATAAACTTTAGTAAAAGTCTTGAAATCCTTGTGATATATGTATCCATGATAATTTAAATGTAAGTGGCTCTACTAGAATACATGGAATAGGCGCTAAACTGTGTTTATTCGGCTCGCTATACAGTAAACAAAGATATCGAGCTGAGTTTGTAATATTCACGATATTGTAAGTTATTAAGATAACATACCAGACACCTCAATATGTACTATATCTATCTCATCGGCGAGTTTAAATTTAAAAGCCATTTTTTACATCTTTAACTATATGACCTCTACTTATATGCTACCTGACGTTTTCTGTGAAAATAATACAGCTGTCATCAAACTCCTGTATTTCTAACATCAAATATTACTTTTCTATATAAGCACACAGTTTCTAACATCAAATATTACTTTTCTATATAAGCACACAGAGAACAAAACCATCGCTTAATTCCAAATTATGAAGACGTTTTTCGTCAATTTCCATTTTTGTTTTGAAACCAAAATGTCAAATGAGAGTCTTAAATAGAGCACTTTAAATTAGCCAATTTGATTCAGCATGCTCAGGGTCTGTGGATACACTGCTTCTGCTTCTAGAGAATTAAGTCTTATTTTTGTCCCAAAGGTGTTAATGGAGTCAAATACAGTATTTGTTTGGTTTCGTTTTTTTTGCCTTTTTTGTTCCAAGTACTCTTGTCTTTGTGGAAATTTGTCAAATATATATTCTGAACCAATCGAAAATCGTCTTATATTTAATGCAAATTTTGAATTGGTTAATCGTGAAAACTGCATAAACCTTCAGTTCTAATGAGGTACCTGCTGTACAATTTTCAACCTTACCCGCAATAGAAGTATATATTGTTAATTTTCGTGTTTTCAACGGCCAGTAGTTTTAGTTATAATATATATGATCAGTTGTTAAGTTTGTTGTAGAATAAGAAGTGTCGTTTCCTATCAAACTGTCTCGCCGAAAATACCTGAAATACAATTCAAATGATTGTATTCAATCAGCACTATAAGTTAGTAACTAAAATACAGTTTAATTAACACAAAAACATTCCTCGACAATTTTTTTTCTTTTTCCAAATATTGCATCTCTATACTTTTAAATAATTGGCATGCAAAAAAGGTTGAGCCTCAATCTTAAAACAAGATATCTTACCCTTTCACTAAATAAAGATTAAAGTGAACAATTTGTCATTGGCTGCTTTAGATCTACTCAATTCGGAAATCACACATCTGATTTAGAAAGAATATAGTGAAATTGGGAAAATGAAGCATAAAAAATGTTTGCGCAAATCTACAATATGTAGAAAAATGCCGAAGAATAGTCATTATTGTGTGGATTGCAACTGTCTAGTTTCAATCATCTGACTTTATATGTAATATACGTGTAAAATGTTGTTGGATTCATTTAAATTTGAACTTTTATTCATATTATTATTAGCTTGTTTGCGAGATCGACAATATCCATCCAGAAGTTTACATACTGATGGATATGAGAGGTCGAGTAAAGATGATCAACGGTAAGCTGTTTTCCACTGGATTGCCACGTAATGTCAGTTGTGAAATACACAAGAAATCTGACCAACTAGAGACTTAATGAATGTTAAATATTCATGTTGCTCTACGGCTCACTTAATTTTTTTCCGTGGTTAAGTTAGTACAAGATACAAAATGTCCTTTGTTCTATATTGCAATGAGTAACCCATCATCACTAGCATTAAAACCAAAACAAAGGAACGTAGTACAAGTAGTATGCAGCCAAAACGAAATAGCAAGTCCATTTCACAAAATATGGGATATAGGATGTTCTTCGTTCGTCTTGTGAAAAAAGTCAAACAAGTGTCATTTTCAGTTATCTTACTGTTAGCCGATCAGTTATTATACAGAAGTTATAATTCGCTTGTAATTGATACTATTTCTAGAAACATTAATTATAATTTTCGTGTTTGACAAATGAATTGTTGGCATATCTAAAAAGTGCAAATATCTGTTGTGAAAAAGGTAGCTAAAATGGTTCGCTGTTTAAAAAATCAATATGATATAAAGATAGAGCATTAATTCGAAAAAATGCTGTTACGCTTACCATTTTACTCTACTTCCGATTGTCACAGGTATCCTCTCTGAAGAAAAACCTCTGGTGCCATTTAAAATGGAGTATATGAGTTAAAAAAAACACACAAAATACTCAGTTATTATTCATGTATTCATATTCAATAAGAAAGAAAATAGAATATTTTGGAGATTAGCAGATCAGTATACGAATGTTGTTATTCCAGTTTTGTTAAATGGTTAACTAAATACAATTATTTCTCTAATGATTTGGTTGTTAATCTCTTTCGTAGGTGAATCAACGTGAATCGACGACTGACGTACAAACCATGATTTTTACATTTATCACTTAGTAATAAAACAAACATGATATGCCACATTTTTGGGAAGAGTTATGCCTTTTCTACACTTTCAGTTATAGTTTACTATATTTGAATTACTTTGAAATTTGTACTTTATAGAAATCTTGATAAAAATGGGGCCTTACGATACCTTTCCTTTACATGTTCATCATATATTAACAGGAGGACAGATTTGATTCAATCATTCTGGTTTTTTTTGTCACCAAAGGAATGCAGTCACAGAGAGCCTAATGTGTAGTAAAAGGGGAGATAACGCATCATATCTTCAATTGAGCAAAGATTATTGATCTTATGATTCTGATTGTGAATTTCACTAAAGGGATATGGACACAGATAGCCCAATGTCTCGTTATATTAAGGTGATAACTCATCATATTTAACACTATATTGGCAGGAGTACAGATAATAGATCTAAAAATTTCTGTTGTGAATGCAGAGACAGACAGCTAAATGTCTGGTTACATGGGAGATAACTCATTATATGTCACTCTATATTTATAGGAGCACATATTATAGAGCTTATGACTTTTTTTCACACTTGATACTACACTACTCAATAACTTTTTCTAAAAGAAACTTTTATGTTCATAACGGTTTTTGTTAAAACAGATCAAAAATGCATTAACTATAACCTTCTCTGCCAGAGCTTTTTATGGGACGAAAAAAGATTACTGCAAATGATACCTGGTCGGAAAAAAATAAAAAAATTCAACCACGATAAAAATAGATAAATGGGGTGAATGTCAGAGAGACAGCACTTCAACCACGAGGAAAAAGATATGAGGTAATGTTAGAGAGATAACGCTGCAACCACGAGAAAAAATATATTGGGTAAATGTCAGAGAGACAGCACTTCAACCACGAGAGCAAAGGTGTGGGGTAAATATCAGAGATAAAGCACTGCAATCACGAGAAAAAAGATATAGGGTAAATGTCCGGGAACAGCACTTCAACCACGCGGAAAACAGAGATATGGGGAAAATGTCAGAGAGACAGCACTCCAACCACGAGAAAAACAGAGATATGGGGTAAATGTCAGAGATACAGCATTTCAACCACGATAAAAAACAGAGATATGGCGTAAACGTCAGAGAGACAGCATTTCAACCACGATAAAAACAGAGATATGGGGTAAATGTCAGAGAGACAGCACAAAGATAAGGAGTAAATGTCAGAGAGACAGCATCCCAACCACGCGAAAAACAAAAATATATGGTAAGTGTCAGAGAGAGAGAGAGAGAGAGCATTTTGACTCAAATTATCCTCAAAACTGGTGTCACTTTTGCTAAATTTTCAGAAGGAATTATTTGTGGAAAACCGCATCAAAGTCAGATGAAAATAAAATTTTTCCACATTATCTGAAATTGAATTCCCGACACTTTGACCCTCTGGAAACGGTAAAACAAAACAAAAAATATGTTGACATAGTGCTTAAAGCTCTCATTGAGAGGAATCAAATGCCAAAAAACCCATCAAAGTCGGATGAAAAATAAGAATTTCTTATCTCCTGCAAAATCACATTTTATAAATCGTTTGACCTCTTTTATACAAAAAACGGTAAACTTTGCAAAAAATGCTTAGAGTAACTTTTGTTGCGTACAAAACTGAATGTCACCCCACTTTGACCCCGTTTAGCTCGAAAACTTTAAGATATAGAGAAAATCCGTTGTCAAACAACTCAAAACTGTCATTAAGAGGAATCAAATTAAAATATTATCAAATTCTGATGAAAAAATAAATTTCTTATCTTCTGCAAAATCATGTCTTTAAAATCACTTTGACCACTTTACATATATAGAGTAATTTAGCATAAAATTTTACAGAGCGGATCAAATATATTAGCAATGATTCTTAACAGTTATTCAATATTAACATAAAACTAATCATATCACAGAGTAATACAAAAACATTAATTTAGATTACAAACAAGACCTAAGGTCTCCAAAGCCATTGTTGCCTCCAATCGATGGGAAAAACCTAAAAAATGTCTCAACACCCAACAAAAGCTATGAATCAACATTGTATCCCAACACATCAATATTACACACAACAATATGTATGATGGGGCATTTTAGAATAAATAAAACCTTTTATGAAATCAATCTGGTATTGTTTGCGGTATCTTAACAGATACTTTTAGAACATTATATATTAAGTCACATAATATACTATTAGAGGTTGCACATGTAACATGTTTAAGTATCTGACATTGTACCACAAAGGTTTTAAATTCTGTTACCTGATATAACCCAACATTTAAAGTGTATTGTTGGGTCATGACCCTCTAAATCACTTTCGGGGGTTGGCAGGTACGACAAGACTAATTAAGATACAAAGCATTACACAAAAATCAAATGTCTGAGCAAAACAAACCGTATTAAAAGAAGGTGTTCCAAGGTGCCCCTGGAGGGTAAACAAATCCTGTTTCAATAGTGGCACTTGCTGGAAAAAGCCAGTGGTTAGTCAAAGTCGATATAAAGCAAAACCCTGTATTAGTGCAGAAACGAACTTGCAGCAACTGGAGGATATTCATTGTTCTGTGAAACGGGAACTTTGTAAGTCATTATAGCGACTAAAAAATCCCCAAAATGATGACTAAAGCCGTCCTTTAAGAAATTTTCGGGTAACTTTTTTGCCTACAAGAACTCTCTACCGAAACCGGATAGGAAGAATAGGTTCCAGTGCACTTCATCTACTGAGAGATGTATACTTTATCTGCATGTACAGTCCGTTTGATCCTGTGAAAATAGGGAAATTAATTCTTCAAAAATACATCTTTAACTTGATCATGTTGATGCAAATCCAATTATGATATTTATAAATACATATCTGGAGAGAAAATTTCAGTGAAAATGGCCAAGTAATTAAAGAGTTGTCACTTAATGATAATTTTCTGGTCATAACAGAAAAAAATATTCAAAATATTGTCACATGATAATACCTAATATATATATATAAATTTCCATACATCTTTATGAATACAATATTAATTTGTTTAACTTATTATGAAACTTTGAATAACTCGATTTACAATAGATATTTTCAGTTAGTATATGGTTGCTTTTTCAAGTTGATGTGGTATTTTAATGCAATGTCAAGTGAACTTTTAAACCTGGGATTTCATATAAACTATTGATTTTTACCTGGACAGGTGTTTCTATTAATTTAGAGGTGTCACATGTAAACAAATTCCTTTTATGGTTATATGTAAATGACAATATCGACATAATAAATAACTGACCACACTGGCTGTTTATTGCCTCCTACTGAAAGTAGGCTTGTAATTAACAATCTTTACTATTGAGCCTTATGGAGAACTTTTTTATTACTTGACAGATTTTGGTGGAAAATTCAGTCTAGTTATGTACAAACAAATAAAATTAAATTGTGCACACATTTCTAAAATTTAAGATGATTCTGAATATTAATCATTTTCCCCTATTTTCATAGCTGTCAAATGGACTATACTGCTTGAATGATGTTACACATTGGCGTTATGTTCATAATGGGCAATCAAAGTCTTTTTTCTTTAGCAAAGTTTTGTATTCAATCAGCCATTAGTATCGAATTCCAGAAATAGTCTGGGTATGAGGCAGACCCTCCTGTGTATGTAGTATTCTTGATTTTAATGAAATGGACAAAGTCATTCAACTTTCAATTGTTTAGAGAAAGTGCATCAATCTATATAGCGGAACACGAAACCAACTTTCTCTTTTCCTGCAGTAGGCTTTGTATGACATTAGTTTCATCTATAAAAAATCTGCATGTATAAGAAGTGCACATCTCAGGTGTATATACATTTGAAACACTTTGTAGTTTCAAAACTCTAAGTTAAAATTTGAAGGAAGAGTTGGTTTAAAAAATGGCTACACTTCTAAAAAAATATTTAAGTTAAACTAGACATCCTTACAATCTGAGTAAAAATATAAAGTGCCACAAAAATAAGAAGACAAATTTTCAATATAATTGATTTAATATAAAAAAGTTTCAGAACTCTCTGTAGAAAGCCGTAGGATGCTTTTGTTGCAGACAATTGTACCCATGTAATATATTAATGAAAAATGATATTATCAGCTATCCATGAATCTCAGACTGATACTGTTTCGTAAGTACAGCAGGTTGACATGTGAAAAGTTAACAAATGAACATTTGGGTAAGTGTGGATTCAGTATTTTTCTGGGCAAGATAATTTGATAGACACTGTAAAATGCTTGACACAGTAATGTGACTGAATCAATGATCATTATTCGCAAAACAAGAGTTAAGTTTGTTTCATTTTACATCGGGTTAAGAATGATTTGGACAAGCGAGCCTGTATATGCCGCTTTGACCCTATAAACGTGTGGATACAAACAATATCTAATCTAAAACTTTAGCAAGTTATACCACCAGGGCATTTAAATAAAACAAATCAATAGTCAGAAATTGAAAGACGATAAAATAGGCGAGTTCTTGTTGATCAGTTAAGAAGATTGACTGAGTCAATGAACCATGAAATTAGGTCAAGGAACATCATAATGTCATGTACTCCTAATAACCAATAAGCACATCTAATACTGTTGACCTATCACTTAGATATTGAGAACCATACCTAAGCATAAAACGTTACCCTAGTCAATTCACCGTGAAAATGAGGTAACATATATGAGATATGTGATAGACTGACATGTACTCTTAATAATCAATAAGCACAACAAATATTGTTGATCTACCACTTATAGTAAGTGAGAAATAGGCTAAAGCATGAGAACTTGACACTAGTCAATAGAACATGAAGATGAGGTCATGTACAAAAGACATGTTGCAGATTGACATGTACTCCTAATAATCAATAAGCCCACCCAATATTTTTGACCTACCACTTATTGTAAATGAGAAATAGACCTAAGCATGAGCATTTGACCCTAGTCAATGTACCATGAAAATGAGATCAAGGACAAAAGACATTTGGCAGACTTACATTGACTCCTATTTATGTATAAGCATATCTAAAATTGCTAACCTATCATATATAGTTACTGACAAACTGGCCTAAGCATGAAAACTTGACGCTGGATTAAATAGGCCGTGGGCTAGGTAGATCTACCGTGCACCCCACCAGGACTCATCCTCACCAACTCTTCATAATTCTTTATTGTACCATTTTTCATATTTTAAATGAGCTAAATATTGGTATGCTTTTAGGTTTTACTGTGTATTTTGTACCCACCCTGTTATTTATGCCTATTATCGATATACAGGTAATTTAATAAATTATGAAAGTGTAGAAAATCTTATAACCCCTATGTTGTTTATTTTCGTTATTTTGATACAAAAATTCATGAAAAACCGACTCGGAATTTGAAAATTTCAGATTTTTTCAATTTTCTCCATTGTTGTTGTGCAGCGAATTTATTAGTTGATTTTAGACATCAACTTTGTTTATTTGAATAGTACTGTATATTAGGCTCTTATAAGCTCAAGAAGCCTATGCTAAAATGTTGTTCCATTCCAAACTTTATGAAAATTGTACCTTTATCGCTAGGACAAATGTTGGAAATTTAATCCCCGTTAACTTTAAATTACCTGTAAAAATAGGCAAAAATAACATGGTAGGGTACAAAATACACAGTAAAGTCTAAAATAATCCCAATATTGTGCTTGTTAACATTTAAAATATGAAAAGGATATTAATACGATTATTGATTAAATTATATACAAATAATACAACAAAACTTCATATAGACAGACTTCAGTATAATAATTGAAAGGCAAAAAATATTGAGTTTTCCGAAAATTAATGCAGGGGTTAGGTTATAATTTTTGCTATTAATTTTTTGAAGGAAACAAATTTTTAAAAATGAATGTTTTGAAATACTCATACATTTATCTTTATTACCATATTTGTATGGAATAATGTATGTTTACATGTCATTAAATGCCCGTTAACTTTAAATTACCTGAAAAACGAAAATAGGCAAAAATAACATGGTGGGGTATAAAATACAGTTAAACCTAAAATCATCCCAATATTGTGCTTGTTAACATTAAAAATATGAAAAAGGGTATAAATACGAATTAAAAAGTTGGTGAGGATGAGTCCTGGGGGGTGAACGGTAGACCTACCTAGCCCATGGACTATAAAGAGTCACTAAACCATGCAGAAAAGGTAAAGGACCAATGTCATGTGGTTGGTCGATAATTTTATATCACAAACTACATGCAAACTAACTTTGGTCATCTTAGCATTTATATATTGTAAAAAAGTTAACGCCGCCACCGCTGGATAGTAATAACTATGTCACTCTGTCGCAGGCGATACAAAAATCCCCAATCACAATAAGATTTAAAAATGTGTCGATATACATTATATATATATTATCAAATGATCTCATAGAGTTGATGCTTTAATAAAAACGACCAAAATCAGTTGATTTTCGCCCTATTATTCGAAATTCATCTTTTGACCCCATTTATCTCAAAAACAGCAAAAAAAATTACAAGTCTGTTGACTTACTATTGAAAGCTCTCATTAAGAACTAATCTTATGAATAACATCCAATCAAAATTGGATGAAAAGTAAAATTTTCTCATATCCTGCAAAATTGCAATTTTTAATCCTAAAAATCGGTAAATGATATTAAAGATGCTTGTTGCATATTTCATTAGAAATCATTTGGGGAAACATCACAATTGGATAGATATAAATTAATTCTAAATAAGGGCGTTACCATTTTCCACCTTTTATATATCAATTAGGGTAAGATATGGGTCATGAGGCATGTGGCTTATTCAGTTTGCTTTGTCATGGAGAATGCCCAAGTAAAAACAAAAGAACATTAATTAAAATGCCAGAAAAAACCTTTTTAGTCCCTCCACAAGATTGTCAAAAATCAATACCAATCTTCATCTTTTACCACAAACTAATGTCACGAAGTATTAAATGGATCTGTTTACTAGAACAAAATTTATCGTGCAGAAACAAACTTGTCTACAGTCGTCAATGCAAATGCCAACGACAGCAGCATATCAATATACGCCTTAATCTGTTGTGGTCTTACAAGAGATTAAAATACAACCCAAATATAATGTGCATGTATATACAATACTCATCAAAGTTTCAGACCTAACAGTTAACAATAAGCTGATCAAAGATTCAAACCTTCCAATGTTAAGCTGTAGAGCAGGAGCTGATTACACAAAACAGAAAGCTTTGCGTAATTGCTTGCTGTTAGGCTTGGTCAAATCGAGTGGGAAAAAGATATGCCTGTATTTTTCTCTTACCAGGCATACTTGTTTGCTTATAACGCCTTTATTTTTTTAACCAGGCATACCCAATTAAACATTATATTTCATTTTACATTTTATGCTTATAAAACATTTACGGTAGGATTCCACTAGTTTTACGCATTGCTTTCATATATCTGTCAAGTTTGCGTCTGGACCTTTAACAAAATTATGCCTGGATTTTATGATATTTCCAGGCAGATTATTTCATAGATGATGTTCCAGCTTAAATTAGAAAATATGATTTTTAGTACAACATTAAGGCCAAATATATGAACCTACTGCTTTGAAAATTACTATTAAAAATATTGTATATAGTTATTTATATACATAAATTGTATAAATATTTATATATTTATTCTGTAGATTATACAAATCTTCAGGCTTCTGGGCCAAGAAACTGTCTTATACTTAAATAGGGTCTTAAATCTTGCATTTATAAGTTAAAACAAAAACAAATCTTAAACTGGGGATCATGAAATAAAACTAACACTTAAGTTTGTTTTATGCTAAGATTAATGTCTCAATATCAGACTGCTTCGAGGCAATCTTAAAATTGTAAAAAAGCCTCAAGTTGATTTAAAAGTATAAAAAATGGGTGTCGTTATAAGAAGAATTCGACGCTTGTAGAGCTCAAAATGTTGGGCTAAAATTATTATTTATGGACAGTTTAGACCTTCAGGAAATATGTAACAACGATAGTACCGGTTCAGACCTCCATCCAATTTTTTTATGGATATGATGGGAGATGAGTTGGAACATCCAAAATGATCATTTAGTCTCCCTCCTCTGTTTCAGCATTTAACTATCTCTCCAGTTTATTGGCACTGGTTTATTCTTTTAAGTATTTGGTGACTTTTTGCATGTAAACAAAACAACTGAGGTCGAGCAATTTGAACAATTGGTGATGTACCGGTACTCATGGTGAAGGCACACTTTCAAGAAGATTAAATGTGTTTGAATATAATAATTGGAAAAAACGTAAAGCAAACTTTCCATTCTTAAACAGGTGTGTACAGAAAAAAGTTTGATTATTTAAACTATAGTACCACAATGCATTTGTATTTCTGCACTGCCACTATACAAACTTTCATAATGTTTTAGGCAATAATAAAAAGTCAATGAACATGCACAAGATCTGTTATTTGCCAAATATTTTTCAACATGTACAACAACATGTATAATAAATAATCAACAGATAAGACTTTTCTTCAAATCACAATTTCAAATGTACCTATGTAGATGAAGGTGCTTGATGTTTCAGCGTCAATAAAACGGTACTTTCTCTCACGAGTGCAGGACATCTGAAATGCTACTTTGGGAAAACAGTGTTTCCCTATTTTTTATTTCTATTTATACCACTACGTCAATTTGGTTCTGGAGCTTTTTAATTTTTTAGTAGGTCTTGCTCAGATATCTATGACAAGGTCTACTAACAGATCACTGATGTGAAACAAAGGTGCAGGACTCAAATTTTATATGTATATATACCTAAATGTTAGGGTTAAGGTATATATACATTAATATAAAATTAACACTTTGTCATAAGTATGGGAAAAGAACCTGGCGCTTGTTAATTATGCATTTTTAGCGAGTCAACATTTACTATAATTGTCCATCCAAACACCTGTCTGCTACTATGGTTCTAAATTGATTTCATCTTAGACTACATCTTATATAAGTTTCCTCTTAGACAATTTCATGATCCCCTTTAAGACAGATCGATCGAGTCTTACCAAATGCAAAGATAGAAAATATAAGACAATATCTTTGATCAAGCTTATCTTATATCAAGAGAGTTTCATGATCCCAAAGCCAGGTGTAAGATAAAAACTTCAGTTTGATCTCCAGATGCACTTAAAAATTATATATTGAATGTATGCAAATTGTAAGATGGATATATTGTGTATTTCAATGTTCCATTACATATATATGATAATGTTAAATTCCTGCTTTGCAAGTTTTAAGGTTCATGAAAATAATGCATTTTCAACAATTTTGATATTCTTGCCCATATTGTTGAAAGCTTGAGCAATATGTCTCAGCGATGGCCGAATGCCATGAGATTCACAGAAATTCCCTTTCCATTCTTTTAGAATATCCCGATTGAGCTTTATGAGGTCTCTCTCAGTCTGTTTGTATGTAATCTGTTCCCAAATGGTAAAATTCATTCCCAGCTCCACCAGGAAATGAAGGGAGTCTCCACCAACCAAGGGTGCCAAATTATCTATATCTTTGTCGGTCGGATACAAGTCCCATTTTTCTGGACTTAGGTCTGAAAAAACAATATTGTACAATTAAATTAATTAGGGAAATGGATTAAGGAAAATTTAAATGGAATCATCACTAGAATGTACTAAGCATGATAGAGATATTCCTTAATTTTCATATGATATTTCACTGTAAATTTCTTTAAACATTTAAAATCTATGTCTATAACTAAATAAGAAAATAGTTAAGGCTGATAATTGGGTAAAACACTTTACCACGAACCTTCAAGTGCATCAACAGAGGTATTGACCTTGAAGTAATGATAACAACAGGCGATAAATATGCTGTAGCAAATTTTGATAAATATTTTTTTAAGTCAAATATTTACAGGATACATGGATACACAAGATATTGAAACATGTAGAAACATTTTTACTGGATTTCTGACGGGATTCTATGACTAACTAAGTTCAGAAGTTGCGACTTTCTTGGTTGATCGGTGGATGATGTATGGCATGCCACTATTTTATTACTACTGTTTTAGTAGCAGAAATTTGCTCTGCTGTTTCTGACTAAAAAAGCCAACTGAAGTGAACATTGATAAGAATTAAAGAACAAAAATACCACCCTTTTTGGTTCAGAAAAGGCAGCTTTAATGAATTCGCTTTTTTATGAGGATGAGGATGGAAAGAATAAATTGCAAATTAAGTAGACTTACCAAATCCTATTGGTTGATCTCTCACCACCTGTAACAATTATAGAAAAATACATGTTATTAAGTCAAGATTTCTCTAAAGTTTTGATATACAGATATGAGTTAATCAATGGTCTGTTTTGTCTAGAACTAAAAGTGGTCCGTTGTTTCGAACATTCAGGGCAAAATATTTGCGACTTTTCCATTCTTCCTATATATCTATCATTGACTAATTTTCACCGGTCAAAGGGCATTGCAATTTTAATGATGAAATTTGAAGAAGCAACATACCCATTATTGAGTTATTTTATATTTTATGATTTTATATTTTAATGAACTATTTACAGCCTTATACTTCTAATACGGTTATACCAACATATTTCTAGCCACTCTTTCTGTGTCACTCCATATGTATTTGACGAGTATCTGTTCTAGTTTTTATTTTTTCTGAAGGACTTGGGAAATTTATAAATTAATGTTGAGTGATAAAAGGTAACTTTAAGATTTACTACCACTCTGATTTTCTATAAAAGGAAAACCAAGCACTTTAAAAAGGTTTCTGAAGTCCAGCTAAGTGCTATATCTGAACATTTTCTATTAGTAATGTTCGTAAAGTATACCCATTCAGATAACATTTATCTTTTCGCAAAAAGGGTGTTTAAATCCTAAATATTTCACCAATTTGGTAAAAATGTCAAATATTTTCGTCAAGTTTATTTCAGTCCCATTTGAAACAACTTCAATGTATATGGTTCACTGTTTATATCTTTAACAGTTTACTTTTAAATTTCTGTATTTTCTTTAGAAAGAAAAATAAAATTAGGTTATTCTACAGTGTTGCATACAATATGGAAAAATATTTTATGGGTCAGTATTGTATTGAAAATCATATTGGACGAGACACCCAAGGCATCGATATCAACATGGTTTTCAATACAATACTGAGAAGACAATATTTTTCGTATTGTGTACGTAACACTGTAAAATACTCTATTTATTATATAGTTCAACATATTGAAACAAAAATAATAAAAATAATAGTTATCTCTCCTTTTTGAAACATACAATACTTAAAAATACAGGTTTATCGGGACGTCCAATAGGGAATTTTATAACTTCAGGTTGTACAATACGGGAATATATTTGGAGGTCACATGTTATAAATAGCTCTTTCTCACTGGATTAAAATTACTACTATATAATAAGATGAGATATCTCATACAAGTATCTTCAACAAAGAAAAGGAAGAAAAGATGATATATCTGATATCATCAACACAGAAAAGGAAAATTAAACGAGACATCTTATATAATAAATAAAGAAAAAGGAGAATAAGATGAGACATCAAATATTAATTTATTTTTTACTTTAAATATTTTTATTGAAATTTGTACATTTGCTATTATGGTTTATAGAAAAATGCAAACTATTAAATTGGATAATTAGCCGGGAATGTGCTTATGATATTTGCCTTTGGCTCATGGAATATAATTCATCATCCGTGAATGTCACCTTATATACCATGTCTAGAACCTGAATAACATACAATATTTTAATGTCTATAATATTTCACGTTTAAATTTCTGTATGTTCTATATAAAGAAAAAGAAGATGAGATATCTCATACTAGTATCTTCAACAAAGAATGAATAAAACATGATTTATGTGATATCATAAACGGGGAAAAAGAAAAGGAGACATCTTATATTATAAATAAAGAAAAAGGAGAATAAGATGAGACAATTAATATAATTTTTCCTAGTAGTTTTTCTAAAGATTTTCTTGTTTGGTTCTTGATGTAGATGGTTAAGTTAATCTCTTCTTTCTACTGGTAGCAATTCTAGAATCATTAGGTCTGAAATTGTAAACTGTAATTACCGTATAACTGGAAATTTTGAGGTAATCTAATTTTCTCGTTATTTCGCGGTTACTTTGAGACCGCAAAAATTGAATTTGCAAAAAAATGTTTTCTAGTATCTTTTAGGATAAAAGATAACAAAAATCGCAAAAAATAAAATCCGCAGCTATAAAATATATACTTTTCAAGCACAAACCGCAAAAATTTCGTTCCGCAAAAATTACCGGTTATACGGTATGTGGTCTGTTCTATTATTGCTCTTCCACTGCCTCTATAATATTGGAACCTGTTCCTCAAGGTCATTCATGATCATCATCATTTAAGAAAATTGCCTTTTTCATTTAAAGTTACGTCCAAGTTTTTGTCATCTCAATGTCCTATGTAAAAATAAGTTCCGTTGAAGTCGCCATCTTGGTTAGCGGGTTGTGACATCGAATAATTTTATATCTTAAGAGGTAATTGGGTTTAGCTTTTTATCTTATATCTACCCAATGCACAAAAACATGCTTTTTCTAATTCCAAAGGAACATCAGTTAGATTTTTCATGTTTTATTGTGTTAGTCCAATGTTTTGTCTGAGGAAACCCTTTGAAAACCCAAAATTTCAAGAACTGTCATCAAGGAATTGTACAAAGATAAATTATCTAACAAGATCAAATTTACCTGAGTATTTAGTGAAAGATCGTCTTCTTTTTGACAGAAATAAACGGTAAGGATTGATATGTTTGAGTCAACATTTTTTCTCTGAATAAGGCTGCATTTACCTTGCAAATTGTATGTGGAGTACGGATATTTCCTTTCTCAGTCGCTTCTTTAATGTCAAAGAATGTAACAGCATATCTTTCACGGCACTGACGGAGGACTTCAAACCTATGCGTCTCTCCCTGTCCATCTTGTTCATTTCTAGTTTGGTTTTCCCATACACTGTATGGAAGTTTGAGGTGTATCGCTAGTTCCCTTACTTCAATATCATTATACTCTAAAGCTAGTCGTCTTAAGTGAAGATCAGTTGGAGTCTGTTGCAGAAACTCTTTGTCTGTGACTTTAAAAAATATATAAGCATTTGTTTAATATGTATTGATAACATAGAACAAAATATCTCTACAAACAAGCAAATTGCCGCGATAACTTATGACATATAAATATCTATATCTTTTTACATAAAGCTAAGGGGCTTGTAGGAGTCTGCATTTATAAACCTTGTTTAAAAGTTGCCAAGGGTAAACACTAGTTGTCAAACTGATTGAATGATAACAAAACTGTTAATAACTAATTCTTAGTGAAGCCAATACTATATACATAATAGATGAGCTGTACATCTTAAATAAACTTTTATAAATGATATACAACCAATCAGGGTAATTCCTATTACTAAGAATTATGTCTATTAATATTTGCCATGTGATGACAAAATTCTCTGCAACAAATCACACTGGAAAATATTATCTTGGTAGAGCCGATTTATTCAATGGAGACATTGGTTGCAATGTTGGGTCAAGTAGCTAGAAAAATCTTATTCAGATTCTTACACCATCTTATAAAAATCCTAGAGAGTTCGGAAGAACCTGTTTCAGATATTGGATATTTGAACAATTAGATCTTTCTGTTAAGTGCATGGGAAAGTTTTGAACATTTGGAAAAAGGAAAACACAATATTTTGCTAGTCAGAGTAAAGTGCCAGACACAATAATAAATATGGCTAAAAAAGTGATCAATTTGACCCTTTATTTCTACCTTAAGTAAATATTGTTGTATTTCCTAAAATAAGGGAATAATTTTGAAATTTTAAAAACATAGAGAACATTGTCCATTGGACATGGATCGCCCTCCTGGCAAAAAAGCAGACCTGAAAAGGGGAGATATAATTCAAACATACACAAGCCGAAAAATCTCAGTTACGAAAAATTAAAGGGGCTTACTAACAGACAGTGGTGACCTTAATGTTTCCATCGTTCAAGGCACAGTAGTCCAACATTTACAAGCCGAGAATCGTTGACGAAAATTGACGGGCTCGCAAAGTAAAAGGAATTCGAAGATACCAAAGGGGCAGACAGAAATCGTTAAGTCAAGGACAGACAAGACCATGGCCAACAAA
>JAULBM010204606.1:0-17339 GCA_032357055.1 Geukensia granosissima
CACGTGCTTTTATCTAATATACAGAATCGAAAAATGCAGCGGGTCGCTTGGTCTTTTAGTCCCGCTGCATTTTTCGATTCTGAAATATTAGATAAAACCAAGTAATTCCTACACTACAAATAAAAAAATGCCCCAAGCGCCTGTGTACTTTAGCTGTGAAATTTTATAACGATAATTTCTTTTATTATGATTAGGTAAAACATTTGTCAGCTCATTGATGAATATATTGAATATTGGCAGTGAAAATTGTAAACGATATTTACAAATGTGAACAACTTACGCAACTCTATGAGTGCTTACTCAAAGTGCTCTGTGAGTGCAGTATCAAAATGAATATTGTTTAAAACAAATTTGCTGCATTGTTTAAATTCTAAACCACTGAAAATATCGAGAAGCTTCAAAACGGATTGGCACCGAGTAGTTACCCCATACAGCTGATTGTTTGGATTTGAAAACTTCTTTTAATATGTTGGGATATCGGATCTTTTATTGATAGAGGTTGCTGTTGACAACTGAGCTAATGTTTACTTGTCATATCACTGCGGAAATTTGTCGGTCGCCATAATGATTCCGTTAACCGGTACGAAATTATTCATTTCACAAATGACAATGGACATCTTACTACTCTGGTGAATTCAAATCCGTTCTTATATATATACCCGTTGTGTTGGTGTATATGCTTTCTAATTTCATTTTGATGATATTGTTTCTTTTGATTGTTAGTTTTGAATTTGTATTTATATATTGTATAGTGTTATGAGGGCCTCAGGGAAGATTAGTATTTGTAACTAACTGTAGCAACCCTCTATAAATAGAGTATTTTTTATTATTAGTAACATCGATTGTGACTATACACCCGCTTTGTCTATTGAGTAACGCGACGGGTGCCACTTGTGGAACAGGTTTTGCTTACCCTTCCGGAGTAATTAACTCACTTATTTTTTGTAGGGTTAATTCGTGTTACCCCAACATTAGTTTCACTGTATAGTGTTGTATGCTGCGCCTATCTTGTTTTCTTTTCTGTTAGCCACGGTCTTCTCTGTCCTTTGATTTAACGATTTCTGTCTGCCCCTTTGGTATCCCAAGTTTTAGGTCTACTGCTACTGACGTTAGGTTACTCCTTGAAATGCGAATACACAGGTAGATTTGTTCAAATGAATTTCACATAAAATCCTTATTTACTTGAATTAAACTTCATTCACACGAAAGTGAACTAGATTTTATATAAAATGCACGTGGAGCAACATAAATTCACATTAAATTCACGTAAAATAAGATAAAAAATTCACATGAAAATCATATATGAAATTGGCAAAATAAATATTTTCGAAGACTATTAAAAAGCAATAATTTGACCAAAAAGTGATTTATTTCAATAATTTTCGATTTTTTTTCGGGTAGACTTCACATGAAATTATTGTGGATTTATTGTATGAAAAATATAAAATTACCAATGTTGAATAAATATGGATATTTTTTGTATGCTATACTAGTATGTACATTTCATGGTGTAACCTCTCATTAGTAGCATTAGAACCACAACATAGGAAGTCCAAGATCCAAACATAACAAAAGAAGCATTCAAATCCAAACAAATCGAAGTGGGAAGACAAATCCGATGGCAGGGACAACTACTAAGTGCAATACTTTTTGAAGGCATTTCGTATTTTCATTGCTTTATAATTTTAACAAATGCAGCAAATTTCTGTAAAATATAGTTTGATAAATTTTATGTCAGACAAGTCTGACAACTGGACTGGTGAATACCCTCGAAGACTCCTGGTCCACCAGCACAGGCAACGATCCAGTGGTTTTGAAATACAAAATTATCAATATGGAGAATATTGGTATGCAATAGGTACATTTCAAGGAGTAACCTCTCATCAGTAGCATTAGAACCAAAACATAGGATCCAAGATCCAAATTACACAAGAAACCTTTCAAGTTTTGTTTTATCTCAGCATCTAGAAGGTGTACTAGTACTAATTTTGGGTTTTTTACTAGTTCTCAGATCTAATTTTAAAAGACTTATCATGCATTACCTTATAAAGCTTACGAACATAATAGTATAAACTTGAGTGTAAATATTCACTGGAAGTTTTGGATAAATTATACACTTTTGAAAAACCCTTTGAAACTGTTGATAGTTATGCTTTCTCTATTCTCCACTCACTTTATTAAACAGAAATTATCATATTCAAATGAAGGGTGTTTCGATATTTTGTATGCTATATGTAAATTATTTAAGCTCGATTAAGGTCAAAATGGAAACAAAATTTTCACGTGAATTTCATGTTAAATTTACAAGAATTTGAAGTGAGCAAAATGATGCTAAACGAAAATGTGAAATGACGTGAAAATAAACTTTTCTTCTCCAAATCTCAATTAAATCTTGGCAAATACTATATTGAAAAAAGGGGGGTATATGTCACAGAGCTCGCACTCCAGCCACACCTAAGCACAGGGAATGCACAATTCTAGGTGTCTGCACAATGCTTCAACAAGGCTTGAATACCACTCTTTGTGATATGCCCCTAAATCCCCACAAATAGAGTAAACGTGTATACGCAAAAATTATGATCCGTTACCTTGATATTTTCATAAATGTACATGTAACAAAACATTTTATACAAGAAAAGCCTATGACACAACTAAGGTTTTTGGACAGGTACATGAGACATATAGTGGATTTTTACTTATTAAGTGGGGTCCCGACCCTTCGCCATCGAGTGGTCAAAGAAAAAATGTACATAAACAAATTGTTTTTTTACGTTATTTTTTATTGCAAATGTGTTCAAATCTCAATTCGAGTTTTAACCCTGTGTTTTCAGGATATGTTTTGTGAATAAATAATATATCCCAGCTAATTAATAACATAGATAAATAATAATAACATAGATAAAAGTACAAAAACATGATAGGGATAGACAATACAATTTCACCTATACAATGTACATAAAATAATCATGTATAATAAAAAGCTAAAAATGAGTGCTCTGACGATAAGTTTGACTTTTTCAGCTGACTTATAAAATGATAAACTGCCATTTTCATAGTCTTTAACGATTTCTAGAAATTCGGAAAATTTAACAAGATATCATTGTCAGTTCATATCATTTCCTCCCATTTCCTCTTCCGGTCGCCAAAGTTTAGGAAACACCGGATGATTTTGTGGTACGCATTTAGTTCCTGGATCGCTGAGGCTTGGACTCCAAGATCCATTTACGCAGGTGGCACCACTTGGACCCTGTCTTATAAATCCTGGGTTACAAACAAACAAAAGACTTGTACCATGTCGTATACTGGAAATGAAACTTTGGAATATAAACTTTTCACCTCTGATCCCTTTTTTATAAATTATTCCATTTTGTAATGGCTGTACAGCAGACGGATTTGGACAGTAAACTGAAACAAACAAAATATCTGTATAAAGAAGATTTGAATTTGAATAGTAAATAAATGGCGTAAACGTCAAGGAGATCGCACAACAACTTACCAAGTAGTCATCAAAAGTTCTTCTCAAGACCTTCAAAAACAATGAAACCCCACTCCCTGTGACAACCCCAAAATCGGACATTTAAACGAGTAAGATATCAACACGAAAAACATATTTAATATTGTGGAATCTCTGTAGTATGATTGGTGTTATTGTCTATGGGACAGCCGTCCGAAAAGTATTAATTCCAAACATATGCAGGCTGCCTATTTTAAAAAGCCTTCAGTAATAGACAAACATTCCAATCGTATTTCAAGCTGCAAAATGCTCATAAATAAAATGTGATGACTTTCAAATGTAACAATAAAAAAAGCCAATTAGTTTCTAATTTAAAAAGAGTAACATTAAAAACTACGACAACCACTGGACTATGTGGACTACAGGTCGCGGAAAAAACTGAGTAATTAAAAAGTTTTGATGTTTTATAATTGCTGTAATTTGAGTTGAAACAAATAAAATCGAGCCATCTGCGTGCAACACTCGCTCTTATTTATCCGAAACGGAGATAATTATTAAATTCACTTTCTGATATTGAACTTGTCTTGTTTGCAAGAATGTGCGTTAAATTTGCTTTAAAATAACAGGATATTAGTGTGTGATCTTATAAGCAGTATAAATACTGAAACATTAATCCAATAATGCGGCACTGACGAAAACAAATAGTGAGAGCCATTTTTTGTTTTTTCATGGTTGTGTTCGCCTTTGGTCGATAGTTCTGAGCCTAATCGTATATTTTCCTATTACTTACACTCTTTACATTGCGGGTTACCACCACTCCATACTCCAAATTTACAAACTAAATATGGCGAGTTGTCTGTAATACCAGTCAGCTGATAACCATTTCTACATATATATTTTGCCCTGTCGCCATGTTTTAGTCCCTCAAAGACTCTCAAACCACTATCGACATGTGGTGGAGGGCCTTTACACGCAGCTAAAAATATACATCAGAAGAGACATTAACTATAAGATGGATTGTGAGGCATCAGATATATTGAAATTTACAATAATCAACCAACGTGACCTCATTGTCTTTAATCGGTCTTCAGCTTTCTTAATACCTGGTAGTCGGCATCTTTGTGATATTGACCAATTAGCTGATAAACGAAATCGAATGGATTACACCCACCCGTGACTTTCGTTTGGTGTCACCGCTGCACTAAAAGGTTTTTGTTTTGTGACGTTTCTTGGATTAATTCTGAAACATGTGCCAACTGATAGATTTTCCCAGAATCCATTTTTGCATTCAAAAGAATGAAGCAAACATTTAAATAAATTGTGGTTTGAAAGGAAGTGGTTGAAATACTTTCTATGTATTTCAAAAACGGATCAGGCATACGAAAGTCTATACATAAGAACTTCTGTACAGTAGATTGTGAAGCAATTTCCATACTTTTTGCATTGCCAGAAATTTGTTGCCAAAAGAACACGAACTGAACCACTGTGTGAAGTGAAATGACAGTCTCAATCACATGCATTGTGAGCCATATGCTTGTTTGGAAAAATTTTGGCAACCTTTCGTTGCGTTGAGTTCATTGTACACTTGTTGCATCTATATCAAATCAGTAGACAACAACCACAACATCAAAGAGAAAATTAACGTCCTATGGGAGGAACGTTCTACTTTGCTTAAAAACTAAAAAAATATTTAAGATATTTTGCCTGAGTTTATTTTGCCCCTTACTTACAATGGCTTTCCTGACCACTAAGAGGATCATGTTTAAAACTGGAAATTGTTCGTATGTCCGTATTCTCAAGTTGGTAATGAGGATATGTATTCTTGCTGAAACATTTTATTATAATTACAAGAGAAAAACAGTTGAGGGTAATAAGGTTCCAATGACTCTACATATTGTAGTAGTCAATGGAAAAATATAAATATCTCTTGACTTACCTGGGGTACATTTAGGAACAGAAGTCCAAGTTCCATTATCACATTTGACTTGTTTATTGTCATCTGGGACCAGACCATCCTGACAGTGATAGTTAAGCACATCGCCATGTCTCGCCCATACACCCTCTCGTTTGCTTTCGTCACCTTTCAGTGTAGCATTTGGAATAGATGGAATCATGCACTGGCCTAGGCGAGAAATACTTAAAATTATAAAATAAATACTCATATATTAATTTATGACTAATTTTTAGTATGCTGTATATGTGAATGTGTTCATGTGTTTAATTATCTATATAAAAAAATGTTGCCAGCGATATGTCCAAACAACAATAGGACCAAATCCGTGAGCAAACGAACAGCTTTATTACCAAAAAGGAACGGTAAATTGAGATGTAGTTATCTTCATTGTAAAGTTCATTAACCATAAATAAAGAATAAAATGAACAATGAGCTGTTAACGTAACTACAATTTCAGTTGACTTCATAAAATACCAAGTAGATTTAAAATTTCTTTCTATTAATTCATATAAAGCTTACGAAATCTTATCTCGGTTTGCCTACCCTCTATTTTGTTGTTTCGCAAGCCTTGGTAAATATACCATGTGGATGTATATAATTTATAATATCATATATTTTGAATGTCCTTTATATATGATTTATGAACCCAATAGCTTATGAGAAACATATATCAGTACACTTAGAAAGTAATAATGACCATTAAACAAAGTACGAAATTACCTAAGCACGCCGGTGGTGGATGTGACCATGTACCATTTTCTAAACAAGTTGTCTTTAGAGAAGATCCCACAAAGTTGGTTCTAATGTCACAACTGCAAAATGGAATGATAGTCATACAGAAGACATCAACTTAGGCTTATTTTTGTTAGATAAGTAAATGGCTGCTTATTCCAATTTCCAATAAGCAAGGTCGGCATGTTTGTCTCCGAAAAGAAATAACACAGATTACAAAATATTATCTCTATGTTTTCTAAAGGTTTATTGGTGTGATCCGCATGATCATAGCTGTATGTTTGATTTTAGTTTTAAATGTACAGTGTTAGTCAAGTTGTGTCTTTTTCATGTTTTCGATATTATGTGCCTATTTTTCCCCTTTTGTCTAGACCTCCGGTTTCCTCCAGCATCCTCTGTGTGAAAAAATATTGTGTATCTGGGCAAAATGATAACTTGTTTAAATTTCCTAAGTGTTTTGAACATTGCTAAAGATTTGATTTGTTTGGATTTCAATGCTTCTTTTGTTATGTTTGGATCTTTGACTTCCTATGTTTCGATGCTGATAGTGCTGGTGCGAGATTTCTCCTTGAAATGTATATATAACAAAAAAAAATCTCCATATTAATTCAACATTGGTAATTTTGTATTTTGAAACCACTGGGTCGATGCCTCTGCTGGTGGAACATAGGTACCCGAGGGTATTTACCAGCCAAGTTGTCAGACTTGTCTGACATTAAATTTATCATACAAAGCTTTACAGAAATTTGCTGCATTTACTGAAATTCTAAAGCACTGACAAAACGGAAAGGCTTCGAAACGTATTGCATTTAGTAGTTGTCCATGACGTTGGACTTAGCTTCCCATTTTGATTTGTTTGGATTTGAAGTCTTATTTTGCTATGTTTGAATCTTTGACTTCCTATGTTTTGGTTCTAATGCTACTGGTGAGAGGTTAAAACTTGAAGCCTTTATATAGAATACCAAAATTTTCCATGTTTATTCTGCATTTTCTTAATTTTTTTATAAAAATTTGCAGAGAGCTAAATTTCTCTTCTTGTCCCAATAAAAACCGAAAAAATTGCCATTCGTAAAATTATACCTGCTCCCTGAAACAATATTTGGCTCTCATATATATTGCAAAATTACAAATATTTCTCAACATAAGAGGGTAAAAAATAAATAACTTGACTCAGACACAAATCCCGGACTACACCCTTGAAAATTGAATGGTCGGTGCCTAACACATTTGTAATTTATATAACAATATATCTACAGAAGTATGTTAACAGAAAACTAAAATACAAAATCGTTTAAGACATATTTTATTATTACTTTTACGGACCTGAAGAATATTACTGATCCCACTGTTGTTTTCTGTCCGAGTAAAAATCCGTTATAAAATGGTCCTGGCCACCCACAGTTCACCTCTGCATAAAAAAATAAAAATATATTTTCATTTCCAAAGAACAGTTCTGTTCGGCAAAGGACATTTCTGAACGTTTCTAAATTTTTGATATCTTTTCCGATTAATTATACTTATAAAATGTAGAACACTTTTTTCCTCCTATGCAATAATACCACAATTCTAATTTTGTATATATCGGAAGGCAAAATGAAGAAAATGCATTAAAATATCATTAGAAAGGTAATATTAAGAGATAACTGAAAAAATAATGTTTTACGTACTTTTTTCAAACTTTTAAGATACGGATAAAAAGGGCATGAAATATACACTGGTAAAACAGGCGTTTTACGGGTGTTAAACGTATCCTAATCTCGAATAAGAGCTATAATTTCTACATATTATTAACTCATTTCTTTATTGATCATTGATTAAATCTATTTTTCACAATACCAAATTTGTCAGTCTTGTTTGCGTTACACAAGCGGTTTTAAACGTATATTTCCCATATGTATACTTAACGCCTCTTTTTGTGGAAGTTTGGAGCTTGTTAAACATATTTGCTATTTTGTCTGTTATTGTTATTGTTGCTCCGAGTCGGTTTGTGTTGTTTGATGAAGTTTCTGTCTTATAAAGATTGACACCATTGAAAAATTACCCAATAGCTAAATAATCTAAAATATAAAGACCACTTTTTTATTGCAGCTTGGGTTATATTAAACTTTGATACAATAAAGACTAACCTGTGCAGGAAACCTCCTGTCCACTCCATTGTCCGTTTTCCTGGCACCGACGTTCAACAGATCCTGTAAGTTTGAAACCATTCATGCATTGAAACATTATTACTGTACCATAAGCATTTCCTGACCCAATTATATTGCCATACTGAGGTGTGGTCAGATGAGGACATTCAACAGCTGCAATAAAGCATAGAGGTAATTTATTTGGATATTACAAAGGAAAGCAGTAACAAATTCCAAATCCCCGCAAATTTGTTTATATTACCAATCTTTGGAACAATTTACGCTCAAATTAGCCAAACATTTTAAGTTCAATTTTAGTTAACGATGAAATAGTTGTTCAAGATTACAGAATTTCACATTGTTGCTGTGGATGTCGTTATATTTCTTTTAAAGGAATTCGAAGATAACAAAGGGGCAGACAGAAATCGTTCAGTCGGGAGACAGACAAGACCATGGCAAAAAAATGAAACGATAGACAAATATAGAACACACAACACTACACTGCAAACTAATGCTAGAGTAACATGAACCCTACAAAACCATGGTGAGGTCAGGTGCTCCGGAAGGGTAAGCAACTCCTGCTCCACTGGTGTCTATAGTGTCAAAATTTAACTTGAAACAATATCAGTTTTACACAGTATTGTTAAAGTAAAATGATACTGGCTAACGTAGATTCAGAGTGTTGAACTATTTAAACAAACTGAAAATTGATACAAAAGAGGAAAAATGAAAATTTTGATAAATATAACCATATCTCCTACTTCTATATTTACCAATTCAAAAGTTCAAAGTTCAAACAAAACGGGGAACTCCAGTGAAAGGTCAATCTTTATAAGTTCAATATCTTCTATACTACATGAGACAAATTTGGGAATTCCACGTGTTCTGTAGTTATCTGACAAACATCCCAGTCCCAAATCCCGGTCTCTTTTTTGTTACTTTATGGGTCTTGCAATCACCATAATACACAGCTCATCTAATCTCTATGGATATCCATCCCTTATCAACCTAGACTCCGAGCGGTGAGATTGAGCGTGCTGTCATTATAGCGGCATGGTCAATAGGAACAATAATTAATCGAAAATAAGAACATGAATTTTTTGTTTGTTTTGTTTGGTTTGATTGAGATGTATGCATTAACTACAGTAATATTATTTCACAAAATACATGTTTATGAGTTTATCTTCCTCAGTACGGAAGCTTAATTTGGGTTATTTAAAAAGCTTTTTTTATATGATTCAGTTTAAAAATAAATTAGTATATGCAAATGCGTTAGTTTCCAACAAAATGTTAGATATATCGTAACAAAACAATAATACCACATCTCCTTTTTCTATATAAATCAATAGGTTTGTTCCTCATGCTGTGTGGATGCAGTAGTACGTGTCCCCGTGCTTAAAGTATTTGCCTTCATATTTTTACAGTTATGGAATGTTGTCCGTAGGAGAGTTCGTCCCTTCAGCCCATCTTTCAGATTTCCATTCTTACTTGTTAAGTTTGTTTTCCCCGACTCTGGCTTATACCAAACACTCAGAATTTGTTTGAGTCTTCGCTTACTTCTAATTATTTAATTAAACCTGTTATATGTGCTCCTTATTCAGAGTTGCGATTTTCGGCCATCTCTTTCAATTTTCACCAAACAGTATACTATGATTTTGTGAAATGTAAAGATTACAATTTTACACCATGATATCTACGTGCTTAAACACAGCAACCAGTTTCTTTTTATCTAGTATTGTAAATCGTTTTCTCAGAAGATCGTCAAACCTTGTTTTCACACTTCCCAGTGTAAATTTCTTACATTTAAAAATATTTTAAAGCAACTTATGCCAATACCACAAATGTTACCCATTTATTTGATAAAAATGCACGTTTCCACAAATTTTACCGTGCAATTCCAGAAAATGGCAGATCTGAATCGGACTTCTAATCATAATACAGCAAATGGCAGATATTTTTACAAACTTTTCCACATGACATTTTTTGACAAAAAATCTTGTTTATTAACTCCTTACATAACCAAATTAAAAAAAAACAAAATTAAATGCCAGTAATTAAAAGGAAGAGAAAAGAACCATTCAAAAGCAAAATGTCTTAAAAAAATTCTTTTTCTCTTTTTACCTTAAGAAGAATTACCTGGCAAAGACAATACAGGTGCACTTCATCAAAACGTTTATTCTACCTTCTTGTTACCAATTACAGGTAATATGAATTATTTTGTGTCATATTGACATTTGTTGTGTAACATATAAAACGTTTTTACTTGAATATAGTAATTTGTACAATTTGCAGACCTAATTATTCAATTTTAGTTGAGAATCATTTCAAAAGATTATCTGATATAATTTACTGGCTTTTTTTTTAATTTGAAAAATACTGATCACGCTCATTACATTGACACAATTCAGATATTTCAGACTTTGTCAAGAAAAGATCAGACATCTCAGAATCAGTTAGTAATGCTAAACAATGTTCAGACTGTTAGGAATTTATTAGGAAAATTAAAGACACCCTAGAGACTTTTTAGGTTTGGTAAAGAAAAATCCAGAAAACTATAAAAATATAAAGAGTGTAAAAAACAAACCAGATCATATCAGACAAACATTTACCTTTTCAGACGTACTCGATTTTATTGTAGTACTTACGAATACACTCTGGAAGAATTCCTTCCCATTTGCCACTCGCTTCACATGTCATTATCCTATCGCCGACAAGTTTGTATCCCTGTTTACAGTTATACTTCACTTGATTCTTGTACTCAAACTGGTGCCCTTCCCTCCACCCATCTTTTATATCGACAGGAAACCCACAGTTTACGGCTGTAAAAGTATATGGTTTTGGTGTCAATAGTGAAATAAAAGAAATTTTTCATGTTATACTTTATTGAAGATATTTTAGAAGATACAGATTCTGCGCATTCGAATATTCAAAAAACGGAAAGAATTGAAAAATACTTTTATGTTAATAATTGTATGATTCAAGATTCAAGAATTGTAATACTTAAGACAGGATACAATGTAACATAAGACAAAATTAATAAGACAAGTAAAATTACAAATAAACATAAATATGGGAGAAATTTACAATAGTACCTAGAATGTCATTTAGTTAAAACATATCAGAATAATAACAATATGATTGATTGATTGATTGTTGTTTAACGTCCAGTGGCAAATATTTCATGCATATTCAGGACGGAAACAAGTTAGCAAACAATACATCAATATGTAGACTAACAAAAATACCGGTAAGGGAGGAACTTTTAGACTGCCACGTTAAAAATTGTGGGTTGGATAGGGGGGAAATTAAGCCTTTGAGACGCCCTTTTAGAGGACTAGTGTCTCAAGGACAGAGATACCTAGTGCCTATTCTTTCCCCGGCACAGACTTTGAGAAGGGGAGTTCGAGTAATTATACATCCTGCTCGAACTAACGGACACCCCTAAAGCAGGGGTTCAACCTGCAGGCGGAGAAACGGAACGGCCTATTTCTATACCACGGCTGCCCTCAGGGGGTTTTGAGATTGAAAATCTTGATGAAAATCCAAATTCATTTATTACCTTATGTGGGATTTCTATGACCTTTGTAACTTTAGAGGTCAAGATGTCAAGGACACAGACCATACTTGTTTGGAGGGCATTACACACACCAACTAGAAACTTTCTATTGTTGCCATAGTGATACTCCTTGACACAGGTGATGTAACTGTGAGTGTCTTTTAAGGTCACACCAAACACCCAGGAGGCCATACATTGTCTTGTTGATGAACTCAGCACTTCTATAACTGGACCTCTAACCAACCATATCAGTTTCCCATCTGAAAAAAAAGAAATCACATTTAATTACCAAGTTTTACAAAACTAGATATCTTTTCCAGTCCAAGGTATTTATATGCTAAATTTTATGATTGATTTCCAACCTCTGATGGACCTACAATGTGATAAAAATTTACTACCATAGTATATAATGCAGGATATTTTAAGAGGTAAGTTATAAACGCTTGGAATTTTTTTCCATACATCAGTCTGCAAAACAACAGACAGTAAAAAGTAACCAGAGGCTCCCAGGAGCCTGTCATCGCTCCAAAATAAAGTTTACATTAAAACCATTTTAATTAACTATGGTTTGAATAGCATAAGCAAGTTCAGCTGAGGCAGCCATCTTGGTTGGCTGATGCTAGATACAATTCTGAAAGGAACCCATCTAGGGACCATTTCACCAAAGATTAATTTCGTTGGAGTTAAGTTTCAGATGAGAAAATTTCCCATAGGTTGGCAAATGTGGTCAACGGACAAAATTCTGAAAGAAGTTCTCCTGGGGACCATTTCAACAAAGTAAAGTGCCAATGGAGGAAGTAGATCCAGACAATTTTTTTCATAAATTTCCATATGGGCCTACGTAAAACTAAGTTTGGCTGGAATGGCCATCTTGGTTGGTGGGTTAGGTCTTCGGACAAAATTCTGAAAGCGACCCAACTAGGAAGCATTCCACTAAAGTTTGGTTCCAACTGAGCAAGTAGTTTCCAGACTTGTAAATTTTTTCTAAATTTCCCATAGGGTCCTATGTAAAACTATTTTTGGCTGAGGTGGCCTTCTTGGTTGGCGTGTGGGGTAATCCAACATTACCATGAAGGGGACCAGCCTAAGAACCATTCCACCTAAGAAAGGTTTTTACTAAGAAAGCAGTTCAAGATAACAAAAATTTTTTGTAAATCTCCCATAGTGTTCTATGTAAAACTAACTTTGGCTGGGGCGGCGATCTTGGTTGGTCATCAGAGAAAATTAAGTTTGGTTCCAATTGAGCAAGTAGTTCCCAGACTTGTTATTTTTTTTATGAATTTCCCATAGGGTCCTATGTAAAAATATGTTCGGCTGTGGAGGGCATCTTTTTTTGGCGGGTGGGGGTCATCCAACATAATTATGAAGGGGACCAACCTAAGGATCATTCCACCTAAATAAGGTTCTAATTGTGCAAGAAGTTCAAGATAAAAAAAATTTGCAAATTTCCCATAGGGTTCTATATAACACTTAGTTCATCTGAGGTGGCCATCTTGGTTGGAGGTTTGAAATGCCGGACATAATTTTGGAAGGAGACCACCTAAGGATCATTTCAACAAAGTTTGGTAATGATTAGTACACTAGTTTCAGAGGAGAAGATTTTTGTAATTCATCCCCCTTTTTTCTATTTTAAGCCTGCTGGCCATTTTGTTTGAAGGTCAGGGTCATTGGACACAATTTTGCAGTGTTAGAATTAACTTTTTTTTTAAAAATGACTTGGCTCACAAAAATTTAACTTGCCCTCAAGTACTGCAGTACTGATCGACCGAATTTTTCCCACTTGCCCGCCAGAAAACCACAACATGTTTTTTACTTGCCAGACAGTATTTTAACTCTCACGGGCAAGCTGGCAAGTGCTTTTATCTAACACTGATTTTAGTAAAGGACCACCCAAGGACCATTCCAGCCAAGTTTGGCTCATTACTTTCAGAGGAGAAGATTTTATCAAATTTCACCCCCCCCTTTTTTTTCTATTTTTACCTGGAGGCCATTTTGTCTTAAGGTTAGGGTTATCAGACACAATTTTGAAAGCGGACCACCCAAAGACCATCCCATCAAAGTCTGGTCAAAATTGGCTGAGATTTTTTTGTAATTTTGCACGGACGACAGATGGACGCCAAGTGATGAGAATAGCTCATATGGCCTTTTAGACCAGGTGAGCTAAAAATGGTTTTCTTTATAACAGAACATGCTTCACATGCTACATTCCAAATATATGTTGACCAATGTTGATAAAAGATTTTGTAACAACCAATCAAAATTGTTTCAGTGGTTGAGATGTTTGATTAACCAAAGGTCAAACAAATTCGAAGATTGCTGAATAAATTGAAAAGCATGCTTGAGTTATCCATGGTTATCATGCCATGCAAGTCTCCAGTGATGGAAGTTTGAATGTATATAACACAGGAATGAAAAAAAAATCACACTTGTGGACTGACTTGTGTCAAGTGAACTTATGTTTTGAATTTTTTTAGTAATATTTTATCCAACATATGATGAAATCTTAAACTGAGAACTCATTTATAGTCACTAGGTGTACATAAATATATATATATGTATATAGGAATTCAGGCAATCTTACTCTTGAAGTGCCAGGTTTCCATTGGCTGGAATCTGAAAGGCAAAAATTCAGATTTTTCTTCATACATTGCCTTGCATATATTAGGTAATCTTTCAGGCAGACTAGAATTTTTGACATCCAATAGTAGAAAAAAGTAATCACATAAAGATGAATCATACTTTGGACAACAAACAAATTTTGCTCAATCATTAGCAATCCATGGCATAGAGAAAATGTCAGATCTCCATTAGTAGCCATTCTCCAGGTAACAATTTAAAAATTCCCTGGGGCCCATATTACCGACCTGGTACTACAAACAACCCTCAAACTAGTTTGGTTTCATTAAGATACAAAAGGCTTACAGAGGACTTCCCATATGACAATGATCAAACTACATTTTGGTTTCCTTTGGTAAAGATGTCAGACATGAAAGTATGGTACAGAGGAAGATGTGACCTAGAAACAAACCAGAGGAGTTTGAAATCTGACAAGAATCTTAAAGCGAGCAGTGAACATCCTTAAATACTTTGTATGTAATACATTGTACTTGAATGTTATAAAGAAATAGTACAGTTCCATCGGAACCTGGTGTCTCGCCTGCTCTAAGCATTGCCGGTATATGAAGTACAAATGTATTCTATATTAATTTTTTTTAAATTTCAAAACTTGAGTCTGTATGATATAAATATGCTCAAGGGAAGCTCCCTTGTAAGATTCATAAATATCCATAAGGATTTGACAAAGCTATTGAAATTCAAAAAAACTTTAACCTGAGGGATAACCAAAATTTTGAAAAAAAGCAGAAGTCCAATTATCAGTCAAAATATGTAAAACTTGGGGGGGAAATTTTAAATTTTATTCTGAAGGATATATTTTCAATGTAGAGAGGCACTTGAGCCACTTTCCACAATATCTTTTAGTATTTGACAAAGCTTTACCAATTTGAAAAAAACTTCTACCTGAATCAATGAAAAAAAAAACTAAGTCCAATTAACTGCCAGAATACGGAAAAACAAAAATTATTTTTTTCAAAATTTAACTCTGGATGATATCAATATGCCATAGAAAACCTTTTCAGCAAGTTTCAGCATTATCTATAAAGATTTGACAAAGATATTAAACTTTGAAAAACTTAATCTCAGGGTTAACCAAAAATCAAGCAAAATTCAGACTAAGTCCCAGTTATCCGTCAAACAACGGAAAAATAAAAATTAATTTCTTCAAAATTTCAATATGGATGAAATATTTTAAACGTAAAAAAGCTGCTGAGCAAGATTCACTAATATCCATACATATTTGACAAAACTATGGGAGTTTGAAAAAGTGTGAACGCCGCCGCAATTTGGACTGCTATGTCTCGAGACATATAGTATCTTTCCCCAGTGGTAAGGCGAGATAGGTTGGTCTCAGACCCAAGGGCTAAGATATCTGTGTCCATCCCTCGGCAGAGCCTCGAGATGGACAAAAGATATCTTAGCCTGAGGGTCTGAGACCAACTAGTCGAGACTTTACTCTGGGGACTGATACTTTTTCTCTCCAAATATTTTTATTTTCAGTTTTGGGATATCAGCTTGCTAGCATTATTTATTTAGACTTTTTATTGACTTGATTTATTTGGCCTTATAGACACAATTTTGACAAAATTCATTTTAAATTGATCATTTTCAAATATAAATATACTTCAAGTTTGAAAAGTTTGTGTAAGTCTTTATTTATGACATTTATTTCTTTATTAATTCATTTATTAACTTAATAAAAATTTGGCGCCAAAAAAAGTTATCTCCCATGTGTACTTCCTGTCTTTTGTCAACACAGCAGCTCATGGAGAAAATCAGCTATTCTGCTTAAAATTCTTTAGGAAAAATAATTCCTGAGCATTTCAATGGATATTTTCATTAAATATCTCCAAGGTAAGTTGTTTTTAACTGGTAAAATAAGACTAATTTGCTGAAATCGCAATGAATTTACTGAAATCATAATGAAGTGGAGGTAGCCATTTTTTTCAAAACTCATGCGCTTACAATGGATTGAGATACTATTAGGTCACGTGGTGTGCAAGATAAGGAAATCTCACACCCCCTAAATCACAGGATTATAGGCGAGAAAAAAATGACCACAGTTACGGTAAAAGGGTAATCAAATGGGTAACAAATAATAAATTTTGGAGTATGATTAAACAAAAGCACAAGCACTTTATAAGATGCTTAATACCTGTAGTAAGATGAGGTGTGATATGCGAGAGTGTGTTTCGTTTTGAAGGTTGAACTGCTGCTGCAACTTCTTTAGATCTTGGTTTGTCCTTGTTGGAGCTGACGGAGGATCCACTCTGGTTTGGTAGTGAAGGAGATGGTATGGCATTCCTTTTGTTCTGTTGATTTCCTGTATTAAATAACAAGAACTTAAACTGATTTTACACAATAATATTTGAGCATCATGTAAGTTTTCAACTTATAAAGGCTATCTAAGCAATATTTAATATCAATTCCTTTTATTTCATTACAGTTCTTAAAATACAAAAACCTGCACAATTTACATTGTTAACTTGCCTTTCTGTATTGGAGGTTGCAATGGATGACCATTTGCAACATGCCAGTTGACTGGAAATATATCCCTAGAGTTAAACCTGCACCAGTAATCAAAGACACCATTCCACCCATCAAAGGTCACATGAATCTGGTCCCCTTTGACAGCCCCGACTGTTGCAGGACACAAATAGTGGGGATTTTTTATATCCACGGCCTCCAGTTTCTGTCCAACTTTGAAATTATTACGTTCAGGTGTTGAGGGTTCCTGAAATAATTCACATGATTTTGTCATCTAGGGAAAATATTAGAAATGGGTAACTAAAGAAAACCAGAGGCTCCCAGGAGCCTGTAATCTCTCACCTGGCTTAGAGTTGCCCAATCAGAGTAAATGTGAACAAAGATTTAACACATTGCTTGATAATTGTCTGCTTG
>JAULBM010204717.1:0-17339 GCA_032357055.1 Geukensia granosissima
CAATGAAATAAACATAATAGTAACTGATGAGGAGGGCAATACCTGGATATATAGACTGCCCTCGGGGCAAGGGTATGGACCTCAACAATGATATGGCCCCCGCCTACGGCTCTTGTTCATTGTCTTGATAAAACTCAATTGTTGATTAAATGCCCATTGAAAACGCTAGTTTCAGTTCCCCTATATTTGCAAGAGTGACAAATAAGGAGAGAGATTTGACCTCTTTTTCAGTAAACGAATGTATGACTGTCTTTGAGCAACCACGGGAATTTTCAAGTATTTGCTGGCTTTGGTAAATCTAGATATCCATAGTAAGGTGTATTTTCTGTTGCTCCAGGATTAACCTGAATACATGTGCAACTTGTTTATCAAACAAGTTCTCTTCCTACCCAATCGCAAAATGTTTCCGCATTATACTTTAAATAATTTAAAATTTTGTGTTTGGTTAAAATGTTCGGATCTTTGTTACGTATGAGAGGTTACTTTTTGAAATGTACATATAGCATATTATAAATAACCATAGTGGTTAACCTGCATTATCGATAAATTAATTAGGTCAGGAGCAATATCAAACGATCCGCTAGTATTAAAGACAGATAAATCGCTGATACACTTAATATTGCTATATTTTAGGCATTTATTAAATTATTCATTACATTAATGTCTGCACAGTTTATAGTTGATATTTACAGTGTTTCATGATTTTACGTCCAATTCAGATTTTACTTTAGAAAGTCACAACGGAACAAAGGAAGAAAATCATAATGCAGAAATTATACTTAGGAATAAATGCTATGAACCAGGGTAATTACCTACAAATGCCATATTTATCGCATTTTTGTCGACAAATAAATTTTCATATGCATGTTTTATTCTCCCTGTTGGCACATAATTGTAATTTATTCAGATTCTTATTTCCTGTACATTAATTAATGGTCACTGTCCGCAAAAAAATTGTGAGTGGTAGAGACATAACTCAAGCCACTTAATACCACAATTTAAATTAAAGAATCCTGAAAAGTGTCTAGACTGATAATGAAATACAAATTTTCCTATTTTGTATTTATATGATGAAATTAAATTGTGCTGTACACTTGTCCTATTCAGCAGCGAACCAATGTACTGGAAATACTGGAGATCCACATCAGGAAGTACTGGAGATCCACATCAGGAAGTTATCATATTTATATTAAAAAACTGAAGAACCATCCAATTCCTGCAGAAAGGCCATCTATTAACAGATGGAATGAAACCTCTTTCGTTATTTCATGGGTTTAAAATTAAAATTATGCAAATACCGTTCTTACTGTGAATTTATATCAATACTAGTTTCTAAGTACAGATAAAAACGTTACTGGCCGTAACAATAGACCGGTTCCTGAGTACAGATAAAACGGATGTCACCATAACATTAGACCGGTTCCTGAGTACAGATAAAAACGGAAGTGGCCGTAACAAAAGACCGGTTCCTTAGTACAGATAAAAACGGTAGTCGGCGTAACATTAGACCGGTTCCTGAGTTCAGATAAAAACGGAAGTGGCCGTAATAATAGACCAGTTCCTGAGTACAGATAAAAACGGTAGTCGCTGTAACAAAAGACCGGTTTCTGAGTAAAGACAAAACCGGTAGTGGCCGTTAACATTAGACTGGTTTCTGAGTACAAATAGAAACGGTAGTCACCGTAACAAAAGACCGGTTTCTGAGTACAGATGAAAAAGGGTCGCCGTAACACAAGACCGATTTTTGAGTATAAATAAAAACGGTATTGGCCATAACAATAAACCTTTTTCTGAGTACAGAAAAAAAAGGTAGTGGCCATAACAAAAGACCAGTTTCTGGGTACACATAAAAACAGTAGTGCTCGTAACATTATACCGGTTTCTTAGCAAAGATAAAAACGTTAGTTGCCGTTAACATAGACCGGTTTCTGAGCACAGGTAGAGACAGAAGTGGCCGTAATTATAGACCGGTTTCTAAGCACAGGTAGAGACAGAAGTGGCCGTAACAATAGACCTGTTTCTGGTTACAGATTAAGCTGTAGTGACCATAACTATAGACTGGTTTCTGAGTACATAAAAAACGATGGTGACCATTACAATAAACCGGTTTCTAAGTACAGAAAAAAACGGTAGTGGCTATAACAATAAACTGTTTTCTGAGTAATATACCGGTTTCTGAGTACAGGTAAAGACAGTAGTATCAGTAACGATAGACGGGATTTTTAGCATGGGTAGTGGCCGAAATAACAGGCTACTTTCTTACTAAGGTAGTGGCTGATATATCATACCAGTTTCTGACACAGGTAGTGGCCTATACAACAGACCTGTTTCTGACTGCAGGTAGTGACCAATACAACAGACTGTTTACTGATTACTGTACTGACCAATACAACAGACTGTTAACTGACTTCTGTAGTGACCAATACAACAGACTATTTACTGACTACAGATAGTGACCAATACAACAGACTGTTTACTGACTACAGGTAGTGACCAATACAACAGACTGTTTACTGACTACAGGTAGTGACCAATACAACAGACTGTTTACTGACTACAGTTAGTGACCAATACAACAGACTGTTTACTGACTACAGGTAGTGACCAATACAACAGACTGTTTACTGACTACTGTATTGACCAATACAACAGACTGTTTACTGACTACAGATAGTGACCAATAAAACAGACTGTTTACTGACTACTGTAGTGAACAATAAAACAGACTATTTACTGACTACAGGTAGTGACTAATACAACAGACTGTTTACTGACTACAGGTAGTGACCAATACAACAGACTGTTTACTGATTACAGGTAGTGACCAATACAATACACTGTTTACTGACTACTGTAGTGACCAATACAACAGACTATTTACTGACTACAGGTAGTGACCAATACAAGACTGTTTACTGACTACAGGTAGTGACCAATATAACAGATTGTTTACTGACTACAGGTAGTGACTAATACAACAGACTGTTTATTGACTACTTTACTGACCAATACAACAGACTGTTTACTGCTTACTGTAGTGACCAATACAACAGACTGTTTACTGACTACTGTAGTGACCAATACAACAGACTGTTAACTGACTACTGTAGTGACCAATACAACAGACTGTTTACTGACTACTGTAGTGACCAATACAACAGACCAATCACTGACCACAGGCCGGGTAATAGCCGATACAACAGACCAGTTTCTGAACGATCACACACACGTTGTTGTCGTAATAATAGGAAAATCAAATGAAGGCGACATTTAACTTATAGTGAACAAGCACAATCGAAATTCATTAATTTTCCGACACAAGATTAGAAAAGAATGAATGCACAGGTACAAGTAGTGGCCGAAACTACAGACCAATTACTGACTAAATGTAGGGGCCGATACAACAGTTTCTGAGGACAGTTAGTTGTCGAAACGATAGGAATATCACTCAAAATCGACCAGTTTATTTATGAATGCCAAATCGAAATTCATTAATTTTCCGACGGAAGATTGAAAGGCATGAATGCATCAGAAAAAACTATTATGTATTCATCCACATTGTCCCATACGGCAAATCTGAAAGGAACAACCACTTATAATAACACAAACATATATACCTTGTGCTAACGGAAGACAGGATTGATTCATGTTGAGTAGTCCCGAGAAAGAAAAAAATTAATTAAAAGTGAAAAGTACGTTTTATATAACAAAATGAATAAAAATACACAGTAAAGTACGTATGTATATATACTGACATGCCTTCAAACTGTATTGCATTCATTCTCAGCCAATTGCGATTTTAACCAAACATGTGTCGGCTCCACGAACTTTTAAAGAATAAATATGATTATTATTTTGTTTGTATCTTGGATTCTCACAAATATCTTTCTTTATTGTAATGATTTGTTTTATTAAATGTCAGTTAAATTAATTGGCCGAGAATGAAATCCAATACAGTTTGATGGCCTGTCTGTAGTGTTCATCAATTTGAAGGCCTTTCTGTAGGGTCTATATTTAGGCCTGTCTATAGGGTCTATATTTAGGCCTGTCTGTAGGTTCCATATTTACAAAGAAAATCAAAGGTATAAAAGTAACGCATAAGGCAGTCGATGTGATCTCTGAGGCAGTAAAATCATCTTAATCGTAAAAAGGGAACTTGTTTCTCCATAATTATCTGTATTGAAAATCTCTAATTCATCTGGGCATAAATAACAGTATGAATTTAAAATTGAGCGTTGGGATTTATTACTCCATTTCACTTGCAAATTGTAACAGCATTGACATTTGAGGTTAATTAATTCATCTAAAGGATAAATTCAGTAGTACAGCGTGTTAATAGATGTTATATATGCAGTAAATTAACAATGTAATTAAGTTTAAATAGTTCTAATTCAACAATATAGCGTCAGGTACTTGTCACTTACAGAAGAAAAGATGAATTGTATTTAAGACAACTAAAAGAGTAACCATAGAAACGTTCATAAACTTTAAACAAATTTCTGTAAAACAGACTTAAATTTACTCTTAATTAAGAAGCCTTCGAAATGAAATCATTAAGACGATTCTCTGCTCGCAGAGAAAACAGTTTTGGAATTGTTTGTCAAAATTGTTATTCCCAAGCCATGTTATGATATAAAGGATATAACACATTTGTTTTATATTTGTTTTATATCTTGATAAAAGAGCTAAAGGGATTTCCGAACATCGGTAAAAGAAACATTTTAAGTCATCTGTATTTTTTGTATTGATATGACAAAGGTACATAAACGACAAGAATTTTCAGTTTCATTTTCGGGGAAACATGTCCGATGAGATTTATTATGAATTCCTGATCCCCGAAGACAATCCAAAATAATCCTCCGTCAGCAAATAGTCATGAACTTGGAATTTAACTTAACATCACTGTTTACATAGTTTCTATTGCTTCTGGTGATAATAACACTAGCATTTGAGTTACATTGTAGCACAAAACGTTTTGTAACAGCAGACTCTATCAACTGGCAAAGTAATCTTCTCGCTAAAGTCCTACTTGCTTCTCCTTCAGTTCAACGGTTATTTACAGGACAGTTACTATCTGACTTGTACAAATGTGAAGGAAGTGCCGCTTCGTCACTCTAAGGTTTATTGTATTAAACGTATGGATGTGTTCGATTCAAACTGGAATGTTTGTTACTCCTATTACAATAGATACTTTAACGACAATATGTGATTTACTTTTGTTTATGTAGGCGCTTTATACGCAATTGAAGTAAGACTTTGAAGTATATAGTGTGTAGATCGTGTTCTGGCATACATTTCGTATTCTTTCTTTTAAACAAGGAAACCAATTGAAGTGACAAAAAGAAAAAAAAAGAGAAAAACTTGACATATAATGTTAATAAATATTGACCTAATAAAACCTACCAGTATATTCTTAAAATTAACATTAATTTTATTTCATGGAGACTGCGTGTTTAGTGTTTAAGTTGTTGACTATAAATCCGCAATATCCAGTGTTGACTTTGTTCAATACTTGTTGGAAGCATTTTTTTAAAGACGAGAATTGTTTTAAAAAAGAAAGAAGTTTTAACATATTCAGGTTAACAAGAGCAAAGACGGCTCTAGACCTGCGTCGATCGCTCGCTGTTTCAATAAAAATCTAGGTGACCAGGACTTCCAGCATGGAAGTATTGCAATGATTTTGGTGAAAATGTCTGCGGTTGTAATTTGCAGTAAAAAGTATTGAAAATAAGAAAATCACAACAACATATCAGAAATAAGTCCATTTCAAGCAAATAATGTCACATAACTCCAAAAAAGAACGATCAGAAATTAAGAAAGAAAAACAAACGGGAATCAGACATCATCAGTCTCAACATCATATAAAATTTGAGGAAAAGGCGTTTTTGAGTTATTGTACGACTGATTCCGTCGGACTCATACCTTTGTAACAACAAATCAGAAATTCTTTAAAACAAACATAAGGGAACCAGGCATTATCAGTCTCAACAACATATCAAATTTGAGGACAATCGGATAAGGAATTTTTGACTTAGTGTACGACCTATCAGAAAAAGTCCATTTCGCACAAACAAAGTCCAATAATTCCAAAATGAAGAATAAGAAATTTAGAAAACTAAAGGGAACCAGGCATCATTATTCCTAACAATATGCCAAAATTTGGGGAAACTGAAATCGGATAACAATTTTTTAGTTAGTTTACGACATATCAGAAAAAAGTCCCATAGCTCTGTAGCGACAAATACCAAATAAAAAAAGAAAGGGAACCAGGCATCATCATTTCCAACAATATACCAAAATTTGAGAAAAATCTGATAATAAGTTTTTGAGGTACTGAACTACATATCAGAAAAAGATCCATTTCACGAAAACAAGGTCCCATAACTCTGTAACGACAAACAAGAAATTAAATAAAAACGAAAGTTAAACAGGCATCATCAGTCCTAGCAAAATATCAAATTTTCAAACAATCAAATAAAGCATTTTTTGCTTTATGATGGACGGACAGACGGAAGGACGGACGAGCGGACGGAGTCAAGCGGCTACTAGAACTGCTCCCACCTTCGGCGACGCAGGTAAAAACAGTGGATTTGAAGTAAATATATTTCAAATTGACGTCAGAAAAAAGTATCGTTTAACACCGTTAAAATACTGAAATTCAATAACTTCGCTAATCAGTCAATATTTTTATAATAAAATGATTTGTAATTTTTTATGATATATGTATCTCAAAACCCAATCTTGTGTAACTGTTTCGAGAGGAAACAAAGAAAAACCAAAAGGTACAAGATAGTAGGAACGACAGCTTAGTATATTAGAAAAAGGGGGGGGGGAATGGTGTAAATCAAACAAACAAGGACGACACACTAAAAACATTTACTAAAGCACGAAAGACATAAAAATATTTTTATAAACGCTATATTGGACACCCGTCTCAATGTGCCACTTCTCAGCAGCAGCAGCATTGGAAACAATGAATAAGACGATCGAGATCCATACATTGTTAAAAAAAATTACAATTAATTTTTGAAAATTTGGAAAATTTTGGATATGCTTTACCCATACATTTAAATGAGAAGACCTCAATTTGTGTGTCGCTTCTCTTCCTTCCAGGATGAATGACTTGATGAACTTTGCAAGATACCAATAGTTATTCTATCAGCGGTAAAACATGGGCTCCAGATTTACCATGAAACAAGCTATTCTAGAAGTGGAGTGAATCAAATGTGGATTCTAAAAAATTCCAAAGATCTGTTAGAATGCCTCAAATAAAGGTCCCTTAGCTCTTGCAATAGCATCAAAACATTTGAATTTTCCACCCTATATTCTACTTTTCCACATTCAAAACTCAAAGAAAAATAATTAGCCTCTGTTTTTTAAAAAGATGGCAAATGCAGATACAAATATTTGGTTCTAGAGAGGGACAAATCTCATTTTGTTGTTAATCACTCTGATTCTTACAAAAAGTACTCAGAAGATGACATTTGCGGAATGCTAGATTTCTTAATTGACATCATTTTTGTAATGTTTGGCGTGCCTGTGTTCCAACAGACTGTCGGCATCCAATGGGGACCAACTGTGCACCCCTTCTCGCCGATTTATTCCTTTATTGGTATGAAGCTGACTTCATACAGAGCCTTCTACAGAGAAAAGAGAAAAATTGAGTCAATCTTTTGGTTTTACGTTCCATAGATGATGGCTTTTCACTAAATAACTCTAAATTTGGTCACTATGTTGACCTCATCTATCCCCTTGAACTTGAAATCAAAGATACCACGGAAACAGAAAGTCTCCTTCTTACCTAGACTTACACCTAGAAATTGACAGTAAAGGCGGGTTAAGATCAAACCTTTACGACAAGAGAGATGACGTTGTTTTTCCGATTGTAAACATTCCGTTCATGTCTACCAACATTCCAGCCTCACCTTCATACGGAGTGTATATTTCTCAATTGATACGCTACTCCAGGGCTTGTGCCAACTATAAGGATTTTATTGATAGAGGGTTACAGCTGACAAGAAAGCTACTGAGCCAAGGGTTTCTCAGGGAAAAATTTGAGTCATCACTCCTGAAGTTTTTCGGTCGCCATCATTATTTGGTCGATTGGTACGAAATATCCATTTCACAGAAGGCAATTGATATCTGAATGTCATGAATACAATTCCGTTCCTATAGTGGTTGTGAGTAACATCGATTGTGACAAATAATGTTATTTTAACATGTTTGTTATCTTTATTTATCATCTGTCGTAATATTATTTTACTTTTTTGAATTACATAAACTGTGAAATAAAAGTCTTTTTTACACTTTAGCAACATATTCTTAAAAGCTCGTTTTATATGTAAATATCCTCTGTGTTTTATATGATGTTGGTCTTACCGGTTTATTTTATTATTAAATATATTTATGTTCCCGCCACGATATGGCTGAAATATTGCCGACGTGGCGTTAAGCAACAATCAATCAATGAATCAATCGATTGTGACTATACACTGGCTTTGACTACACGACAAGTGCCAATAGTGGTGCAGGAGTTGCTTACCCTTCCGAAGCACTTGAACTCTCCCTTGTTTTTGAAGGGTTCGTGTTACTCCAGCTTAAGTTTTCAGTGTAGTGTTTTGTGTTCTATGTTTGTCTCTCGTTTCATTTTGTTGGTCATGGTCTTGTCTGTCTTCCGACTTAACGATTTCTGTCTGCCTTTGATGTCTTCGAATTTCCTTTACAAGCTTACGACAAAAAACTTCCCCAGTCCATAAAGTAAATTCATTGACAAGAATTCAGAGGAAATTTATATCAGAATTTTGGAAAGAGACATACCTATGATACAATAATTAATAAGTTAGTCGTAGTTCAGAATGAATTAGATCATTAGCAATAAATGAATATGGAAATTTGACTTCAATTAAAATGATGACGAAAATGCAACCAGGACATGTTTATTATTGTTGTTTATAATTTGTTAAAAATTAAAATTAACTGTTGAATATTATTCCTTGTAGAATATAAAATGTAATCTCAGTCTTTTGCAATGTTATACTCTACATGATCTACTCAAGACAGCAGCAAAAGAACGGTAACCCTGTTTTTCAATAATATTTTCAACATGTATATTTATACTTATAAGACTATTTTTAATTAAGAAACTTTAAAAATAGGTTTTCATTCCCAATCGACTTGTGTTCAGTAGCATGTTATATACAACCATGAATAATGAAACCTTATATATTATTAGATTGCGTTAATATCACAAATATTAATCATAAATATTGGAAATAAGACATTTAGTTTATTAATACAGTTGCCTATTTAAGAACTGATTGCAAAGCCTATTCGTATTGTCAGGTGTTTAGAATCTAAAACTAATACAGCAAACTCGGTTAAACATTATTTTCATGTCGGACAACTGTTGTTTGGTCTCTATAAGTTAGAGTCGTTAACTTTTAAGAACGATTAAGCAATTATTTTCTTTACAAAAATTGTAGAATTGGTAAAAAAAATTACTTTTATTAAACTAAGTAATGGAGAAGTTTTATGGCAATCGGTTATATTAATGAAAGGGTTTTGAAAAAATAATGACCCAAACGTTTTTGTGGACATTCAAATAAAAACTGAAAAACATCAACATAAGAGTTATTGAGAACTAAGATGTCTAGTAGCCCAAGGGAATTAAGTATGACAAAGCTGGTTTAACTGATGATTTTGTGACGCAGTTGCAGTCTGTGATAAACACACAAAGGAATTGAAGATGATGGACTGTGTTACAGAATTGAGTTTTTCAATTATCACACGTCTTAAATAACAAGATTTGCAAGACGAGAGGAAATATCTGTGTCATTGTATAATTAAAACCAGACTTACTTGGTTTTATGAAGTGCATTTTCATTAAAGATGATACATAACTGACTTAACTCTAAGTTGGATCCATCCAATGTACTCATCAAGGCCAAACGTAACTAGTTAAGTCATTACGAATTGCTTATCACGATGTGTTCCTTGATAAAAAAATACGTAAAAATCTTATCTAGTCATTAAATGGAACATTAAGCTCAAATCAGAGAAAGCACATATATATCGTGTAGACCATATGAATCTTAATTTCAATTTTTTAAATTTGGGTAGATAAGGTTAATTATTGTGTTATAAAGAGCAGACTGCAGATTCGGAGCCTCAGGACACAAGAATAGTGGTCAGAGGATTCTGCATGTTTCAGTTACTAACTTACATTATAAACACACTGTCAAGCTCTTTTGTGTTTATTTTTTCGAAAGTGGTTACGTTAAGACCTTATTTTGCCCAAATTTTAGATTTTGTGACATAGCAATAAATTGTTGTGAAAATGTTGTTAAATTTGCCGTCTTTTAATAATTCACAACTTATTCTTACATAATTTTCATGATTTCGACAACACGACAGGTCGTATTAGCTTATTTCAACATGCATGTAACATTTTCTGCAAAAATACAAAATTATTAGAAGTTTTTTGTTCAAATTTGATAAAATATCAAAAACAACAAGAAGATATTATAACTTAACGTCTGTACTAAGTAGATCATTAGCTGTGCAAGGTTTGGTTTTGATGTTTTTGTGCAATCTTTATTTAAATCGCGAAAATGTATAAAATATTGCAACAAGTTAAGTAATTATATAATATTCATGGTATTATGGACCTGCTATCGGTATTTCAAAAATAAAGTGACCTCTTATCGAATTGACGTTATCCCGGATTATAGTGTGAGGATTCCACGACGGGTGATGGGCGCAAAACATGGGATGATTACCTTTCCGGATCACCTGATTTCACTTTTCTTTTGTAAAGGAGATTGTGGATTCCAAGCCTTTGTTCTTTGTCTTGTTATCTTTAAGTTTGTTTCAAATTTGACGTGTATCTTTGGACTATGGATTTTCGATCTCTTTCTAGGTACTCTACACTGAACTGCAATTTTTATGGGCCATGTTACCGTTGTAGAAGCAATTGAACAACAAAAGCTGTTTGATTTTCCTTTAATAGACATTATTCAATTCAAAACGATAAAAATAAGATAAAATAAAAGATATTTGCTACTTTTCATTTAAAGGCAAATTTATAGGTCAAAACTACGCCTTAACGAACCTTGGCCTGCGATATAGATAATTGTATACACATGTATTACTATTCATAAATATAACATGACACATAAGAGGTAATTGGTTTTTTAAAAGTAATTTTTAAAATAATAAGCTAAAAATATTGATTGCCACTATTACTTTTATGCTTAGTCTTTCTTTCTACTGTCACGTCAATTAAGTCAAAAACGCATTGGGTGACACGTTCTGATACATGCCTGTGTGCATGTTAACAGTATGAGTTTATTGAAATATCGTTTTATCCCATTATGAAGCTCATTTCACAAAATAATATTCGAACTTTTGCGTCTTTGTTAAATCACAAATTCACACTTAAAAAGCACGTGGAATTTCTGTTGAGAAAGGAATGCATTTTTTTATGGAGTAGGTTTTGTACAGGTATGGAGATTAATTCAAGTAAATTTAATTAAGAAGGGAAGCCAAAGAATACCGAAGGGCTAGAAAAAAGAGAAAAGGTCGACAGATAGGTCAATTTCGGGAACACGAACAAAACGGAATGAGATAGATAGTGTACATATAAATCTAAAATAAAAATTACATCTATGAACAATGCGAACGCCACAAAACTCAAGGTGTCGAAAGGAGTTCCTGCCTCTTTAAAGACACTGACCGTATTATCCATTTTTCAATCCGACATTATTAATTTCAGGTTAAAGGGGGAGGTCTCATGGGATCACAATCTACATGTGGAGAAGCAACAGCCTGTTTTTGGTTTACTCCTCCGCTTCAAAGGATTAGATCAGTCTTCATCTGTCAATTGGTATTTTATATCGGCTTACAAGATTGTACTGTCGAACTTAAAATTTTTTGAATGATGCCTTTAACCGTAAAGCAATATTTCCCTGTCTGAGAAGTTTCTGTGTCAACGACCCAGTTCTGTCTAGATAATCGCTGTATTAGGCAAGTGCTCTTGAAACATGTATTAGATGGAAGATGCAGACACCGTACACCGGGGCAGCTGGTTTAATGTTACTGTCGATGAACGTGAATTGACTATTGGCAAGTTGAAATCATGAAGTTTGGCATGTGTTTTATGTGAAGCCATCTTCTATTTTTATCCTGCAATTAGGCGTTTTATTATACAAATACGAGTGACGAATATTACAAAGTGATATGCGTACAGTAGCATAATATTGTCTCCTGTCATTTCAACGCATTATGAGCGAGCCGGAATATTAGATTCGGAAACTTGCTGACTGGTGTCTTCAAACATGTCCGCGTTCTTAAGAAATGTGGAACTGATGAAACGATTGAACAATTATAGAAAGTAAATCGTCCATTTATCTATCAATTTAGAATTGCAGGATAAAAGCAATAAATGTATATTGCCGGAAAATCTTAAATTCATTTGTACTCGCTGCGGAACGGGTAAAAGTGCTCGGCGAAGCCTCGCGACATTTTACCCGTTTATGAAGCTCGTACAAATAAATTTGATACGTGTATTGTATATCTACTTAGGATGAAAATCAAGATACGAGTCAGACTTGGGCGTGTCAGTTATGTCTTTAATTTCAAGCTCATTTGGAATCCCCAGATATATTAGTAAAATAAATTAAAATATTCTGAACATATGTTTTAAAATAAAGCTTCTATCACAATTATACAGGTACGTTTGACCTAATGCAATATGCAGAATCTTGCATAGAAAGACAGACGGGTTGACAGACAGTCAGATTCCTGTATATTCCCTAACTTAATGAAAAACCTTTACCATACCATAAATATGTTAGTAATGTTTTAGTTCAATGATACAAAACAGTCTCAATATTTGTTGTAAATACACAAACAAAAGCAATACACTTTTAAACTGTTTACCTCCCCCTTTTCTTTGTAAATTAAATATTGTAAGCTCGATATTTTTTATTTGTATTTTTGTGTAAATATTAAAATTTTGAATAAACTTTTGAGATTGCATGATCTATAAATTTCCGCCTATACTATAAGAACTAGGTACATTTTGGCTCTTAAACACGTTACCTAAGTCAAATTTACCACGGTGTAGTAGTCCATCATGAAAGGCGACTCATTCACTGGTTTGGTTAATCATTCGTGCGTAATGTTAAGAATAGGTTTCATTCTTTGTCGGGAATATTATTATGCTAATGTAGTCAAGTTCGCTAAAGTTAGTGTTCGCTGCCTGTTAAATGTTGACTAAATATTAGTAAGAAGACATAATTAAAGCATATTAAATGGGATTTATATTTTTATAATGCTGGAATCATATTACGATGAAAATTACATCAAGACCTCTCTTGGCGTGTTTTTTTGTTCTTTATCTAAACATAGTTAATGAAAGATTTCAGCCCAGTATTTGAAAAGTATATCTTTAACTGAATTGGAAGATCTTTTTAATTAAAAAGAGTAAATTACATATTAAAACCAGCCTAGAATACGCATGCGAAATATTAAAAGAAAATAAAAAGATCAAAGGCTTGGTCTCCTAGACTCCTTTACAAACAAGGAGTAGGATCAGGTGCTTCAAAACAGTAAAGATCACTTGTTTGCGTGTGACACCCTTCATGTAATCATTTATGTAAAAATCAGTGTCAAATCGGAGATCAAATTCGGATAAGTGTCAATTCGTGTCAATTTGGGAAGGAAACTGGGTAACTCCTGGAGTAGGAGGGTAAACATCCCCTGTCTCGCGTGCGACACCCACCGTTGAATTGATTTACTCTATCGTGGTAAATGTTAATCGTACGAGAGGTCAACTTATTGTTTAATTTCCGGTAACATGTAACTAGTTGAGATTCACTGATACCTTTAATTATTTAACTGAATAAAATTTTAAAGCCAAATGCGTTATCTTTAATAATAAAGGCTAGTCATTCTGAATTGAAGTGATCATTTTTCTATTGTGTTGACGACGAATGGATCACTATAACTGAATGACAGAAAAAAGTTGTTATAATTTCAGAATCGTAAGTGTTACTATGATTATAACAATAATGGTTCGTGCATAGTTCACATTTTAAATAAGAAAGAACAAATTATACCTCTTTAAAGTAAAATATTATGTAATCAATGTAAAAATACCCGATAGGAAAACACTAAGTATAGATTTTGTCCTCTTCCAAATTTGCATAATAAAAGAGTCTTTATGTTTCTTTGACAAAATACACCTAAGACTAATATGAATAGCTTATAGCATATTTATAATCATCAAAACTAACGACCAATACTCTATGCGCAGGCGTTTATTGAAAAGAGTAAACGAATATAGTCGTCTGGTTCCAATCCCTTAGTGGAAGCTTGGATTCGTATTTTGTGAACAGTTTAACTTGCATGAATTGTTTACATACCGTCCTCAATAGTAGGATCTTATATTGATCTAGATCTTCAATCGATTACTAAGTTCCCAGCTGGCAATATTTCAGTCACAAGGATGTAAAGACGCTCACAAGTAAACAAATAATATTACATATTAAGTAAACATTCATTCCAATTCTTCGGAGGTACGAATGGTTGATTGATTGATTGATTGTTGTTTAACGTCCAGTGGCAAATATTTCATGCATATTCAGGACAGAAACACGTTAGCAAACAATACATTAATATGTAGACTGTAACAAAGGGACGGCAAGAGAGGGACTTTTAGACTGCCACTGTAAAAATTGCGAGTTGGATAAGGGCGAAAAATTTAGCCTTGTAACTGGCCGCCTATGGACCACTCAACAAGAGCTGTTAGAAGGGGTCTTTTGCGTGCTTACGACGTGACATTTCCTAAACACAGGGCGTATTTAACGTCTCCCTCTGGACGAATTGTGAATTTGTACATCCCCAACAATCAGAGACGCCCCTGTTAGAAGACTAGTGCCTCAAGGACGGAGATACCTAGTGCCTGTTTTCCCCGGCGCAACCTTTGAGAAGGGGAGTTCGAGAATTTATACATCCCGCTCGAACGGACGCCCCTTAAGCAGGGGTTCTACCTGCAGGCGGAGAAACCGAACGGCCTATTTCTATACCCCGGCCGCCCTCGGGGGGGAGGGGGAGGTACGAATGGGAAATTGGACTGCCGATGGAAAAATGCAGATTGGATATGTTCAATTTAAAGAGTTGTGCCTAGCAACTAGGCACTCAGTGACCACTCCAAAGCACGTGCTAATCTATAATTATGGAGGATCATTTTACGTCGTCGTCTAGCGATGTTGGAAATTATCGAACGTCAAGGAAAGATATATCTTGTACATTGTGTCTTTTCCTTCCCTGATACAGCCTTTCAAAACGGGTACATGGATAAGTGACTTTAATCTAGCTCAACGAATTAACTTCTATTAATCAGGGTTTCCCCATTCGTCCGAGGACTGAACTACCTACTATGTAGTGCACATCGACGCTGCATAACCAAATTTTTTTATTCTAGAATAATACTTGAAAGCAATTGATTGCTCAAAGAGTTGCTTGATGACCGTTTTTCCTAAAATTCATTTTGAGTTGTGCCTTAAAGGATTAACATTTTTAGTATAAAATAAAATGTTGACTAGACGGTATGCGTTTTCTTAAAATACAGTTTTGTCTTTATGAGCAGTATTGTAATATAAAAATAGGAGGTTTGCATGATTGTTCATGAGACAGCCATCCACCAAATGACAGTAGAATTTAAAGGGAAAGACCACCTTTGTAATAAGCTGGCTTCCTATAAGAAATCATGCCTATTTTAATTAAAATAAATAACTTTTAATACAAAAAGCCCTTGCGGAAAATGCACAAGGCTGTGCAAAAATCGAAATCTTCAAAATTCTTGTAGATAGCCATTTTGTAGAACTCTCCTGCTTATTAGGCATCGATGGTGATAATTTTATTGTTTACTGCCGAAAGCTTCCGATTAGCGTGTGACGTCACTAAGTCAGTTTGTAACTGATACTGGACATGTAAAAAAAGAATTTGATCCGTCAATTTTTAACTAGTTCATTTCAAAATCATGCCGTACTGTCAGGCTTTTAAAAGTACTGCACAAATGAAAAAGGGAAATGTTCGAAAAGTTTTTTATCATCCCCGATACGACAAAAAGTACCGATATTTCCTCAAACTCGTGACAAAAACACCAGTCCTCGTGCTGCAAATCTCTTCTTCCGTTACTCGTGCGGACATCTTACTTCGTAGTTCCTCGATCTCTTTCTCTCTAAATTCCGGCTCGAAATAATATAGAGCAAGTCCCAAATTTTCTCTATACATCATACGCGATTATCAAATGTTTACCTATTCACTTTCACTTTACAAACTGACTTCGTGACGTCACAATTAAACCAATCATGGCGGCGCACATCGCGGCGGGAAATTCAAAAACCATTATTTTAAAACACCGATTTAAATAGTAAAAAGGGCAGATTCATATTTTCTTAATTTGATTTTCATGACTAATTGACCGATACGCTTTAATCTTTATAACTTTCAAAAAAACATGGTTTTCTCCTTTAAACTTTTACAGGTCCTATTATGACCATCAACAATGAACCAGAGTCCATACCATAACGGAAGCTGTAAAAGGACCCGAAATACAAAATATGAAACTATACATAAAACACGACAATTGACCTCATCTCATGCAAAAATGGCGAACATATAACAATAACTGACAAAATAAACAACTACAACAACTGGACAAAAGGTTCCTGGCTTGTGACAGGCACATAAGAAAATGGCGGGGTTAAACCAGTTGGTGAGCGATCAACCCTCCCCGGTTGGTGAGCGATATACCCTCACCCTAACCTGGGGCTTCCGAGGGCGGCTGGGGTATAAAAATAGGTCGTTAGGTTTCTCCGCCTGCAGGTAGAACCGCTGCTTAAGGGGCATCCGTTAGTTCGAGCGGAATGTATTAATACTCGAACCCCCTTCTCGAAGATTGTGCTTGGGAACGAATAGGTCTTTGAGGTACTAGTATTCTAAAAGGGGCGTACCTAATTGAGGGGGGTGTATACATTCACAATCCGTCAAGAGCGAGACGTTATAGACGCCCAGTGTTTAGGAAATATCACGTCTTAAACACTTTAAAGACCCTTGCAACAGCTCATTTTGAGTGGTCAGTAAGCGGCCAGTTACAAGGCTAAATTTTCCGCCCATATGCAACCCGCAATTTTTCCAGTGGCAGCCTAAAAGTTCCTCCCTTACCGGTCCCTTGCTCACAGTCTACATATTGATTACATAAAACACGACAATTGACCTCATCTCATGCAAAAATGGCGAACATATAACAATAACTGACAAAATAAACAACT
>JAULBM010204828.1:0-17339 GCA_032357055.1 Geukensia granosissima
GTGTTTTATGGTTAGACAAGAAACATAAACCAATCAGCTAATAATTGAACGTCCCAAAACAAATGAAATATCACCGGGTGAGTAACACGACGACTAGTGGAGCAGAAGTTACTTACCCTTTCGGAGCACTTGAACTCACCCTGGTTTTTGTAGGGTTCGATGTTACTCCAGCTTTAGTATTCAGTATAGTGTTGTGTGTTTTATGTTTGTCTTTCGTTTGATTTTGTTGGCCATGGTCTTGTCTGTCTTCCGACTTACGATTGCTGTCTGCCCCATTCGAATTCCTTTCATTAAGCAGCTTTTCCACAACAACTTATTGTTGACTTATAAAATTTTTAATTTGGGCCAAATATGGGGCTTAACGTACCCACTCCTTTCTATTGCACATTAAAATACTGCAAAAATATATTATGAACCCAGTCATTTGATTTCTTGATGTTGAACCATTTTCTTTTTAAAAATATTTTTTTTCAAGGCACACCACTTGTCATGTTAACGTTTTACAAATTAAGCATCTTTGCTAGCGAAGGGTATCGTCAAGTGTCACCACTTTTCACAAGGATGTAGAAGATGAAAACCCAATGCTATCCCCTTGGCTAGCGAAGAATACATGGCAGAAGAATTAAGGTCGCCTTTCTCCCTCCGCACTCTGGCATTCCTCACCGGCCTATACTGAAAGTGGCGTTAAGATAAAATAACATAAAAACAACAATATGTTACCTAGAGAACGAAAGGCCAATAATTCTTCTGTGCAATTTTATCAAGCCACTCTTCATTACTAAGAATTATTAAATATATGTTTATTTGGCGTGATATAACTCGGAAATTTGATCAAATTCCACATGATCTTTAAATTCAACCTTATAAACCAAAATGTTAAGGATAAGGTAGCAATATATTTATTAAATCTTTAGTCATGGCTTTCATACACTTATACTGTTAATACCTGAATAAGGAATGTAACAGGTTTGATTTTTAACTAGCAGACAGCAACTGGGAGTACTCTTTTCGCTGTCGATACTTTTTCTTTTCACGTCCTAGTTTTGATTGTATTTGTTCTTGTTTTAAATATCGATCGCAGATTCGACCGTTCTTCAAAGTGTCTTTTTATTGCCGTTTTGTCACACCACTGTCCCAGGTTGAGTGTTGAGCGTTCAACAGCCAGTTTAACACCGCCACATACTTATATGACTGTCTCAAGAGAGGAACCTGTCATCCAGTGGTTGCCTCTGTTTAATTAATAATATATTGTTATTGTGTTACCAGTTTTCAATAGATTAGGTCGATTGTCGTGTTTTTTTATGAATAGTTTCACACTTTGTATTTTGGGGGCTTCTCACTCCTTCATTATTTTGTGGAGTCTGGCTCGTTGTTTAAAGGTCGTAATGGAACCTGTAGAAGTTTTGAATTGGTGGATGGCCTTCGCATGCAGAATCTCCAATTTTAAAATTGATTAAAGATTTAATACCACCACATATTCTTTAACAGAATTTTATGGTAATTATCTAAGTCTAAGCTTCTGAAATAACGGTGGATGCACTATTCATATTGCGCACAATAGACGTTCTATCCGAATAATTTGGCTCCAAAGTTTTGCTTGTGTGGATAAGTGTATGTTTGGATCTAAGCCATCTTTTGTTTTTTGCTCTAATGCCGCTGACGGGAGGTTTCTCCCCCAAACACCTGTACTGCATGACAAAATTTGATATATAATATATCAAATTTTGTAATGCCGTACAGGTGTTTGGGGGGGGGGGGTAACCTCGTTTACTTGAATCTTATTTATATATCTTAATAAATATTAAGATAATATAAATAAAATTCAAGTAAACGTGTTCTTTTAAAAAGTTATGGATTTTTTAAATTTACCGACATAATTGTTAATTGCATCGATAGAAAAAAACTGCCTTTCTTTTACTATCTAAGCGAATTAAATCTCACAGAATAAAATATTTTCATGGTTTTTTTCTGGTTGATTCCTGTGATTCGTTTATTTCTTTTATTGCTTGTATCAGTGGACTTTCTGTCTCTCTTATCCTTCCAGTTAGTTTCATACCTGCAGGAAAAAGGGGAGTATTGGTGTTGAACAGCGTATGGATTGTTTCTGCATTATTATCGATAGCAGCTGGTACGATTTACTTCATAATGACGTCAACGTGTATATCCTTGACAGCACCGAACTTTTTGCTTTTGTCAGATTATATTTTGTTACGTCTGCTTGTCACACGATAAATTATATTTTTGTGTATACAAGAAAATATTGTTTGAAAAAGTTCAACTGACTTAATTTTTTAACTGGTTATTTTGTTGTTAAACTTGGTCATACTAGTCATATTGGTCATCCTTGAAAGGCAAATGGTTAATTACTAGGTAGATCCAACATTTGTTAATGAATTTTAGAAAGTAGAACCAACCATATTCAAGAAAACAGTAACTTTTTACCCAACACTTATTTTATCAGAGTGGTTTTTTTTATACAATATATCAATTTGTTGGATAATATTTGATGTTGAAAAATATGTGCACATGGGAAGAAGAACTACATATTTTGTAGAAAGCATTTTGCAAATTATATCCAAATATTCTTTGTTTTATATTAATGTCCTCGATGTTTTCTGATGGGTAAATCTCACTTTAATTCTTCCATTTTTAATACTTTTGTAAGGAAGAAGAAGAGAAATAAAACTGATGGGTGGATAAAAAGTTATCGTCGACAGACACAGCAATCTCGAAAACAATTATATCCATAAAAAATTGTCATTACGGCCGTTATTGGTCGAATATAATTTGAACCTTTTAAAATATAAAATGATATATTTACATATAAAACTTTAAAAAAACCAAAATTATGAACAATGCTGATCCCACTAACACTTCCAGGTGATCCAGAACGGTATTCAGTTGCTGCCTCTTTAAAGACACCAGTTTTTCGTATTGTCCATTTTTCAATGGAAGTAGTTACTTCAGGGTGAAGGGGAAAAGGGTAAAATAGGTTCACAATTCAAGTTTAAAATGACCATGGATAATTCAAAACAAACTGAAAGATGAAACGAAAACAAAAAGGACTCCACTAACTTCTTTACAAAATAGCAGTAGGGACGGGGGCTCTTAAAATGTAAAGTGTTCATTGTCCCCAGCGCGGCACCAGTTGTGGAATCCTTTAAGTGACGTCATTATGACATCATAATGTATGTTTTACATCAAACACTTAACATATTTTTACAACAAAAGGAAATTGAGCGGATACATTTATCTTCGCGAACATAGGTTTATATCAAATCTGTAACCTGGGCTTAACTGCTTAATTACTATTGAAAATCAGAAGAGAAGTGACTTCCAACAGTTTTACAGATTCAAATACAGGTAAAAACCTGTTCTCTTTGACCAGCTTTAACAAAAAAAAATTGAAGTGTTAATGTTAAATAACAGTTGAAATAGCCAAATGCAAAACATTACAATGAACATTTATATGTTGTGAATTTCATTGAATCTTTCTTAACGATTATAATTATTTTGTAGGTTAACAGCTGATGTTGTTCTCAGCATAGTACGATAGAATATCGGGTTACCCTAAGAAGACAACATTTCAACTAGCTTCACTATGGCAGCGAGTGCCAGTGTAATGTTTTTTTGTCTGTGGTGTCGTTGATAATGTAGTGATCATATCAAAGCGCATGAAGTCTTTCGTGAAGCCGAACGATGGACCATTATTATGAAGGGGATAAATCTAAAAGGATAAAAAGGAAAGAAGAAAATGAATGTTTCTATTCCAGTAAGCGTAGGTGTTTTGTTGTATGCAAATCATAAAATTTCTACAAAAAAGAATATTAGATGGATTCAATATTCAACATGCTATCAGGATACAATATGGAAAGGCTGGGTGTGGATCTAATTGGGTGGCGTTTGTGGAGTGTGCAACGATTCCTGGTTTTTATTACAGACAGTTCGTTCTTAATTAGGCTAAACTAGAGTTAATCAAACTCCTAAGACAGCCATTATTTCAATTTTGCTAATAAAATTTTTACCTGAATATCAGTGTCGGTGACACCTATTTTTTTCTGAAAGGGCCATGACCCAGGCACATCAAATTAAAACGGCATGGAAGGTTTAAGTTGATTGATCGATTGACTGTTATAACGCCACGTCGGCAATATTTCAGCCAAATCGTGGCTGGATCATAAAATATATTTAATAATAAAATACACTGTTAAGAACAACATCATATAAAACAAATTTTCGGATATTTACATATAAAACAAAGTTTTAAGAATATAATGGAAAAGTGTAAAAAAAAAATAGCCTATCAGTTTAGTTCGCAGTCAATAAAAAGTAATTTACAACAAATGACAAATAAAGATAATAAACATGTAATAATCTCATTATTCATTACTGCAAATTGGACGTTGATCTATTTATTGATTGATTGACTTTGTTTTTAACACCACGTCGATATTATTTCACCATATAGTGGCTAGAATTTACGCATATCTTAACAATAGAAGAAAAATTTAAGACCAACATCATAGTAAACAACGTGTCGTAGAATTACAAATAAAACATTTGCTAAGCGAGAAGGTTGCTAAAGTGTAAAAACGGAATTCATATCACACAGTTCTTAATAAAAAGTACAATATTAGAATAAATGACAAGTAAAAAAAACAAACAAGTTATGATAAAATTATTACATCAAATATTATATAGTCAAGTAAGATGCATATCTTTGTCCGAGAATAAAGACCACCATCTTTTATGTAAGCTCAAAGTTTGTCGAAAGCGTTATTTGTAAATAAATCTTTCATATAGAACCGATGTTTAATATCAGATTTATCTTCACAATCAACTAAATATGTTTTATATGTTGTTTGCATTGGCATGAAAACAATAAGGAGGCGGCTCATTCTCTAAAATATAAGAATTAGTCGTCCCGGTGTGGCCAACGCAACATCTACTTAAAACAACTTGATCCCGTCGACTTCTGTCTGGAGCATAATTACTTGTCTAATAACTGGCTGAATTTCGTTCAATGTATTATTAGTTTCCATTGAGATTGTCACAGATAGAGTGAGTATTTTAAAATTACAGATTTAAAATCAGTATGTTATACCGAAAATTTTGAAAGGTATTAACGTAATTTTTAGCTTCCTCGTCTAGACTTTGTTTACCCAGTTATCAACATGACTCGGTATCCAGAGACAAAAATTGTTTCTTTTCCCAATTCTACAGGCCTTTTATGGAATTCAAGAATATGAGACATTAGCGCGATTTTTGAAAATTTTTCACTTTCTTTTGCCATAAGACAAGAAAGTGAGTCAGAACAAATCAAATTTTTTTTTCATTTGATGTACCAATTAATTTGAAGAGCAAGGATATAAGCTCCCGTTTCAGCGGCAAATATAGAGCTTGTGGAGGGGAAACGAAGAGCTGCTGCCTGTTGACCAAAGACAACAGCTGTAGCAACTATTATCTTCGTCCTTTGACCCATCGGTATATATTGTTCTGTGATTATTATATATTTTTCTGATTTCAGCAAAAGATAGCTGAATGAGCACGTGATTAATTTCGGATTTTATCTTTACGGAGATCAAAAATAAATTTTGTTTTTTGGTGGGTTTTGGGCTATATCTACGGAAGCAAATCTTCTAGATCAATATTTGCCGATGTAATGTGGGGTTTCATACGAAAACTAAAAGGTGGGTTTTTATTTACTTTTTTTTTATAAATATATCTCCTAGGGATTATTGAAAAACACAGTCAAAGGCGGATTTTGAAGGAAAAGCCTAAAACTTTGTTAAGTATTGTAACCCAAGCTTAGAATGTAATGGTTATCGTGAAGACTCATTCGCCTCCATGTATAAACTTCCAACTGGGGAGTCGCGAAAGGCTCCTTGTGCAAGTCGCAATCCTTGATGATTGATAGTGTCAAGGATTTTTACATACGACTTGTGACCTGATCCATACAAAATAGAACGAAGTCTAACTTCGACCTAACAAGAGATCGATATTTATTTAATAAGACAATCGGTGTTGGACAGCCGCTACTTTTAAAATATTTAATGCCTTCAGGTATTTGGCTTTTTACAATTTAATATGAGGAAGAAAAGTAAGTTTGTTATCAAAAACTAAAAAAAGAAACTTAGTTTCATTTACAACTATAAGATTTACAATTTCAGTTCAGGATCTGAATGGAGTTTCCTTTCATAAAAAAAATCTAATGGCAACGGTTTTGGTACTAGAAATTTTCCATAGCCCATTTTTCTATTTTGTATAGAGAGAGTTGAAGTTGTGTCTCAATTGTATTCATATTTTTCCTCTGTTAAAAATTAAGAAATCATCCAGATATAGAGAACCCTCGACAATGTTTTGAAGGGTTTTAGCTAAACTATTTATTTTAATATTTGATGAAGTAACAGCGAAGAGACTTCCTTTTGGAAGAACGCCCATCTCCTGTTGAAACTGTTTAGACATAGTTGAATTCACTTTTACTTTGAAATGTCTATCACTCAACAAATTATCAATAAATGTTAGAAGTCTACCTTTCAATCCCATATCAAAAAGATCTTTTAAAATACCATATTTCCATGTAAGTTTGCTAAATCAAAAAATATTGACACAAACATGTTCATTTTTTGGCAAACAAGTATGACTCAAAGGAAACAAGTTGACTAATGTACTGCGGCCTTGCCAGAATCCAGTCTGAATGTTGGAAAGGAGTCGAGGAACCAGACGATGCGATCATTGATCATCCCGTTCAATTTGTTTTACAGACGCAGGTTGTGAGGGCAAATCAATGTGGTCTCTTCCGGCTTTCGGAGTAGGGATAACTGTAGCTAACCTCCAGATAGGGTAGATATCCAGTTTCCCAAATATCATTCAAAAGGTTTAACAGAGTTTCAAGAGCTTAATAAGGGAAATGTTTAAGAAGTTGATAGTGAATGTCGGCAGGGCCACACGCTGTGTCGTGGGCTTTTCCTATGTTCGGTACGGTTATAGTCTTCTACAATATTTGGATCTGAATTTTTTTCTTTTTTAATTTCTGAAATTCAGGACTGCAATTTTTTTGGAAGAGGAGTGTTTCAAATCGTTTCTGCCAATTTTTGATCAATTTCTTTTTCACTAATCTATCCATCTTTTAAATGATGTAAATTCGGAATTCTATTTTATTTTTGAACGAATTTCCATAGTGGTATGAGAATCTAATTTGGATTGATTGATTGACATCCAGTGCAAATATTTCATGCATATTCAGGATGGAAACATATTAAGCAATAAATCAATATATAGACTGTAACAAAGGGAAGGTAAAGGAAGGGACTGCCATTTTAAAAATTGCGGGTTGGATAAGACAGAAAATTTAGCCTTGTAAATATGGCCGCCTACGGACCACTCAAAAAGATCTGTTACAAGGGGTCTTATGAAGTGCTTATGACGTGGCATTTCCTAAACACGGGGTGTCTTTTGAAGTCTGCCTTTTGACGGATCGTGAATTTATACATACCACACAATCAGTGACGTCCATTTAAGAGGACTAGTACCTCCTAGTGCCTATTCTTTCCCCGGCACAACATTTAAGTATTTGTACATCCCGCTCGAACTAACGGACGCCCCTTCAAGCATGGGTTCTACCTACAGGTGGAAAAACCGAAATTTTTGATTTTGTATACCGAAGCAACCGTGAATCTAATTTGTTAACAAAATTTTGCCACAATGAGCGTCTTCTCTGTTTGAATGTTCTATCATTAAAAAATATACAAGCCTTTTTGATTAAGTAAATGATCAACGTTCTTTCCCTATGTTGTTCTGCAGGAGGCTTCCCCAAATGGGGTTTTAGGCAATTTAAATTAACATAAATGGAGAAAGATATCCGTTAAATGTTTTATGATTTAATGTGACGGGATGATTAGGAGGAATATACACAGTACATAGAGTGATAGTTTTGTCAAGAGAAATGCTGACTAGAACTGTCTGTAGATTAGTTTGTAAGTCTATTTAACTGTGAGTGATGTTATTCTTCACAAAGATTAAAAGCAAGGGTCTTTCATCTTCACCTATATAGGTAGAATAAAAAAATAATTACTTAGAATTTATTTTGTCATTTTTCTTTAGTTTGTTTCCTGTAAACATAATGCAACAAAACAGGCAGGAAGGCTTGAACTAAAAGTGATAACTCAATTAAATTGGTTTTTAAACCCCGACAATTTTATTAAATTATGTTAATGATTTTGGAGGTGCTCGAAGGGGGATATATTCCCTTGACGTCGCTCATCCGTATTGAAGAGCAACTCGTTAACCTCCCTTCTTCACGAGTTCTAATGGTCTGACGACCTCTTTTAGGTAGAGTCATCCTAAACAATTTCAATTTTTTCATTTGAAGAAGTGCCATCATTTCTTCGTTGTCGGCATCTGTTGCCGACAAAACATTAAATTCATTTTGATGTATGATACTGATACGACTAGAATAACAAGTTTTTTATTTGTCAGCAGAACCTGAACGAGATTTTTGATAAGGTGATGCAGATTGTTTTGATTGTAGTTTTTCGGACGATTTCGGATTTGCTGAAGAAGGATTCTGTTGACAAGATTTTGTTGAATGAAATACTGTAGAAGATTTAGTAAGATTGCGATTCCGACCTAGATGGTCGCGAATTTGTCTCTTTACGGCAGCGTTTGCGTTATTGTCAGCAATATCAAAAAGATTAAAAGCCTAAGAATTACCAATTCTTGATATAAACTCAATGACAAGAATTGGAAGATCAAATCTGTTTGGCTATGTTTCATTTTGGTAACTTTACCTTCTACACTTTGTATCGTTTTCTGAATAACAAATGGAGATAATTTATTCAAAGGTTTGTTATTTTGGAATGTCAAAACAAAAAATATAGGAAAAGTATTTGAAATAGTGTTCCTAATTTCCTGGTCTCATCGTCGCTTGAATCTTAAGTTTGCGCTTGTCAGAATTTGAACTTTTCGGTTAGTGTTAAGGAATTCATGTTGTTTGGTTTGGTTCATTGCCGCCTTGTTCCCGCACGCCCCGAAGCAACAAACAGGTTGAATCCTTCCAGGATTTTTCCGAAAACAGCAGGGATACAAGAACAATATACTCACATAGAGTATTTCTTGACAGAAGAAAGCTTCGTGCCAGCGAAACAACCGTCTAACATCTACATGATTTTGACTCCAGCCACCGCCTTCTCATGAAACCATTATGCTACGTAGTGAATAGTAAGTCTGAATAATAAAACTAAGATCAACAAAAGAAACAACCAGACTTTGGCAGCCATAACATTTAAAATAAAAGAAGAATTTTCATCAGAAACAATTTAAGGTATATCATAAAATGAAATCTCAAATTGTTTGTATTCAAGTTAAGATATTCAATTTTTTTTATATTTATCCTGGTTGTATTTTACCCGGTATAATCTTATCGCAGAAAAATGTTTGTATTTTCATTGCAATAAATGCAGTAATAGAACATGATTTTTGGACACATGAAGGTCAAAGACCACAGGAACGCATTTAAACAACTTCATGGCTGCCATGATTGTTTATGGATCCAAACGAAACGAGCAATCTTTATCAAGTACCTTCCAAAGATGCTCCTTACAAAATATTAATCTATTTAGCCAATCAGAAACGAGAATTGTTCATGGCAGCCACTGTTTGACGGATTTAGACGAAAGGAGGAAACTTTCTAAAGGACCTTATATAAATGCTTCCTAAGAAGTTCCATTTGACCGAGTGGTTTCAGAGGAGAAGATTAAAATGTGAAAAGTTGAAAACCACAGAGAAGCTCACATGGTCTTTTGAGCTAAAAAAAAGGGATATGTAGTAAATATTAATGACATAAAAATGTATTTCCATTCAAGTAACAGCGCTTTGATTGCTGTTCTTCATCTCAAATCAATAAAACCAGACAGGTCTTGGAAAGTAAATACATTAACCTTCTCAATGATACCATGTCTACTTGAATGTACAGAAACATATTTATATAGCTAAAAATTTAACTCGTCAAAAATATCTTCAAAAAAAAAAACCGAAATCGCAAATGCGTTCTAAACTGTTTTATAGTAAAATTATTTTTTCTCAATAAGGATGCTTGTATGTAGAGGTCCTAAACAAAGTGCATTTTGATCTTTAAGAAGGTAAAGCAACATATGTAGATATGATATGAGAATCCTGTGCAGTATTAAACTGTTTTTACGTAAAAAAATCAAATGAAAGTTCAACATCTCATTCAGAAGTGGAATGATTTACCTGATAAAACACCCAATTTATAACAGTAACTTAATTTTCAGACTTGAATTTACAAAATTTTGACAAAAATTTGAAAAAATAACCAGACTTTGATTGAAATCGCGAAAATAAAATGAATGAATATGCGCTTATCTACATATCTTATGCTGTTGGGAATATATTTGGTTGGTTTTATTAAAAATCATAATAATCTTTTTTTTTCTTGTTTTTGCAAGTGAAACTGAATTTTACATCATTTAGACAAGAGTCTCCCCGATTTCTTGAAGAGTAAAAAACTATCAGTTCAAAACGATGTTTTTGCTAATATTGCATAATGTCTTCTACGGAACATACATATGTGGAAGAGCTGAGCAAGAAATATGACAATCTTACGAAAAATCTTACAGTACAGATTGTGCAAATAGATATGATTCTCTCCTTTTGGATATATAAGATTAACTGATGGTCAGGTAAGGGAAACTCCTCAACAAAAGTGTTTGCCCATTATTGAAAAACTAAAATAATAATTGCTGCTTATATCTGCGAATGCACATGTAATCTATGCGCAACTGAACTTAAGTATCATTCAGTTCAAATAACCGTTAAATTATAAAATAAACTGAAAAAAGATCTTATTAAAATATAAATGTTGCGTAAGAATGGTGGATTTTATATGCAATATGGTTTTTCGTTTTTTTAGAGTTTTTCATTAACATTGAAAGTCCAAGATCTAAACATATTAAAAGAATTACTTTAATCACAACAAATGAAAAAAAGGAAATTTTTCCTTTAAGTATGTGTAAGTCTCTTTTCAATAAAACAAGCAAATCCAGTGAAGAATTCCTAGAGGTCAAAACTGCATAGTTCAAAGAGGTAAGACAAATATATTTGGCCAAAATTTTTATTTTGTGACACAATAATAAGTTGTTGTTAAAATGCTGTTAAATGATAGTCTATTAATAATTCATTACTTTTTCTTGTATAATATTTGTCATTTTGACAAAACGAAAGGGGATATTTGACTGTATCAACAACAATGTATCATTTTATGTAAAAAACCGAATTTTTCGAAGTGTATCGCTCGTACTAACAAATTACGAAGACTTTGTACTCGATTAACTCTTAAATTGTGCTAAGTTAAGTTGTGATGTTTTTGTGCGATCTATATAAAAATTGATAAAGTTGTATCAAATATTGTATCAAAATAGGTTTCGTAGCAATTAAGTATTTTGCCATGTCAGCGTTGCAAAACCAAATGGACTAAAAATTCTGTTTGATTTTCTCTTTATTGGCATTTTTCAATGAAAAAATACAGTTTTCATCCTATTTCTTGAAATCCGCGAACTCCTTTACAAAACAGGAGTGGGATCAGGTGCTCCAGAAGTGTAACAACATAAACTCTGTTCAATTATTTACATCGCAACTATTTTAGCCTTCCAGAGATAGTAAGCGGAGTTAAGAAATTGGTTGCTCGGTTTGTCCGCCAAGAGGAAGAAGTTTTCCGGAAAGGCGTTCGTTGGTTGGGTGGGATGTAAAAATTCTCCACCCGTCTCCGAATTCCATGCTCTAGTTAAAGATCCTTTTTAAAAACCCAGCAATGAGTGGTCCATAGGTGAGCAGTTGCCTGAGCGAAATTAACCGCCCTAACATAAACATCCTGTGGCCATTAAATTCCCCGGCGTTGTTGTCCTTAATATACATGAAATATTAACCACTTAAAGTTTTTGTAAAACAATTCTTAGGAGAGTTTGTGGTGAGAAAATTAACAGCAAATCAGTGTCTTCGAAGGAACACCAAAGTGTTATCTTGGCTGGAATGTTTTTGAATCCAGACATAGTAAAGGTTTTTCTGGGTAATAACGGAGCTTAATCTCCATCGCCGTGTCGAAAACAACAAGAAGCAGACATGCATTGTCTTACATACTCTTGCTGTGGATAAACAGTTTGGTCGTTCTCGCATAAAGCGTCGTTTTCATCTGTTAATGATGTCTTAATTTATTCTGTGCCTGCACATTTCCAAGACAAGTCTATCATTACAAATGCAGAATACTCAAGAGCTGTGGATTCTGGTTGGGAATATAACAAATCTGATATGTCCCTATCCACTATTTCAGTCACTTATATCATCCACCTTATTCCTTTGCCCAGCTGCACACGCGCGGACGAAACGCGATACCACTGTATCAATATTTTTCATTGGCACAAAATCTGTTCTGAAAATTTTGAAAGGTCAATGACTTGTCACAACTAGCGGAGCAGGACTTAAAATCCGCTCCAGAAGCTGTACGCAAATTGTGGCAGCATTGTATGATTCGACCATACAGACTGAATTTATTTCAATAATTTAGGAGCTAACTGGCTACATTTAAGGAATCCAGCTTGCTTTGACTTCCTTTCATCGCCATGTGCTGAGAACATGCATACTGGTGAAAAATTGAACCCTATTGCAAAACTACTAATTGTGTGAATCTTTGTAGGTGGCCATTTCAGGTCCAAAACCGGGATATATCAGCGGATTTCTGCAGGATATAATTTTACATGCAAAGGTATAAATTTATTAAACAAGTCCTGGAAAGATCAGTTGGCTGTATATATAAGAGAGAATCATTTTGCAAATTAGACTAAAAGTATACTAAAACATATTAAAAATAATAAAAACATTGAGAACATGTATAGGACACGGATGCCCGCGCTTCGGAAAAAAAGAAGTTGATATGCGACGAACATGGAAAGAATAGACACGGTACAATTCACGCAGACTGTACACACAAAAATCTTTGACGAAAATTTAACTTTAGGTAATTAAAAAAATCTCTTTGCAAACAGAAAGTAGATATTAACGGATTAGAAAAGGTGATATACACAGTACAACTCGCTCTGAAAACGCTTCAAACCTAATATCAGGTTAAATCAGACTTACACAAGCAGATAAATCTTTGACGAAAATTCACGCACATACCGACGAATAATCCCCCTCTCCTTTAAGCCGAGGGATAAGAACAAGAATAAGAAAATAAGAAGAATAAGAAAAAATACTGCCATATTGTCCCTGACCTTTTCACTTTCGTAAGCTTCCTACAACTGCACTTATATCGCCTAACGAAAAAAATACCATTTAAGTTTATGTCATTGGTAAATATTGAGTTTGTCGTCCGTCCGAAGTGTGATTTATAATATTTTATAGTAATGGTAAGTATGATATGATCAAATAACTGTGTACAGTTGACATTTAAACCCCGGTAACATTTTTAATTTTGAATTTAAAGAAGACGAAATTTTATGGTCAAAATGATAAGGTCATTTTAGATTTCACATTTCATCTCTAAAGGTTTCTTATCACCGAAGGAATTTCACTTCCCGTTTGAAATTTTAATTGCTAAAAAATACAAATGAAGTACCCCATTTTATCGTTGCTGTACTGTGTGAGACTTTTTACTTTATGATGTTATGTGTTGAATGTGTTTTATGTCCTTCTTTCAACAAAAGATCTCAAAAATACGAAAACGATGATTTGGCATTATCAATTTGACCTCAACTAGAAAGAATTGTGATCATTTCCCAATTTGACGACTGGTCACATTTGATAAAGCACAAAATTACCTTTCGAATGATATATATTATTAGGTGGGTTGATTGAAATCATATACGCCTTTTTTGCATTTCGTTGCTCCACTTTATATAGATATCAATTAAGTTTAAAATCCCCAGAAACTACCAGTACAGGAACGGTAAAGGATCGTCGCTATTGGACAAGCCTCGCCATACTATCACAAGAGAGGATAGACTCAACCCGTCGTGCCAGGAGGGATAATTTTACCACTGCTGGTCGTATACGTGTCTGTTTGCATTCGGGTCGGACTGTAATCATGCTAGGAGACCATGAGATGATCGGAGCTGACATCACGCCATCGAAAGCTCGCTTGAATTGGTCATGTGACCATCTCAAGTAATATACGAAACTGGAGACGTGTTCATTGGTCCGACGTAAATAAGTTCCTCTTGCGTCCTGTGGACGGTAGTGTTCGGGTCTGGCGGCACAAAAACACTGCATATCGCGATGAACACGTTATTGGCATAACAGCTTTTGAGTGGGGCGTGTCATTGTATGGGGGTGATTTTCTTAGAATTTTAAGTTACCCTTGCAGGTTCTTCAAGGTAATCTCAATGCCGTTAGTTACCTTGATAACGAACGATAATGCCAGACCACACCAGGCTTCGTTAGTACGCGCATTTTTACAGCGGGAGGCGATTGATACCTTCGAGCAATGTTCCCGGACATGAACCCAATTGATCACGTTTGGGATTTTATTGGTCAAAAATGGAACAAGCGCGTTCCACGTTCTCGCAATATTGTCAAATTGACCAACGCACTAGTGGAGGAATGGCGAAGATTTCCCCAAGACCGGCTTCGTCGGGAGGTGATTACGGGAACTGAGAAATCGTGGTTGCTATTTATACGCGTTCACAAGTTATTCTATTTTAATTTTTTACATAGGTGTAAAATGAAAATTATTATAAAAAAAATATAGGGTGGCGCTTAACTTTTGTCGGATTGTATATTTGTAGCTACTTTTAATATATAATACTGCTTAAGGTCCATTTAATTTATCAGATTGTGTTCTTGTTACTTCGCGATTGAAGTTTACCACGCGAGGTTAATAAAGTGTTTGTATCTAACATAGGTGGCGAAGTCACGTGTTCCTGTGGTTTTGAGCTTTGCGTAGTTTTCCTTAAAACCTTATCAAAATTCATTTTTCTTTTATAACCTCTTTTTTTATTTGACAATTTAAAGGAGAAAAAAATACTATTGGCTTTCTATAAAAAAACAATTACGTTAATTGTCACGACAGAAAGAAGCGAGCGAATTGTTGTAGATGCTGGAGTTTTCTATCTAAATGCCGATAAGAAGACTTGAATCCAAAATATTGGAAAATATAAAATTCAGATATTATTTACATTACGTCTTGGTGTGTTTTTCGGTCAGCTTTGCCATACATAAATTATAATATCGAAAAGCTCGGGTTACGCGAGTCGTATCACTGGTGCGAAAAACAAATAAAAATAACACCTTGTTCAAGGATTTTCTTGATCGGCTATTTATAAAATCGAAAGAGAAAAAGGGTAAATATGAAATATTTCGTGGCTAATTGGATGTCTTTTTGCGTATTGCAGTCTTAAAAGCATAAAATTTGTCATTTTTTACGGAAGGCTTTATCAAACAAGTTGTTAGTTTGAACTGCTACATTTTACGGCGGTAATCTTCTAATAACGCCCAGTTTCTATATTTCAACAAGGAGTGTTGGTGTGGAGTTTAGTTAAATTTTGACGGAATTTAAACACTTTTTGTTGAATGAGAGATAATCTTCAGTTTGCTTCATAAAAACAATTTAGAGTTGTCCGTACGCCTTGAAAATATGCAAGTCATTTAATTTTTATAAAATAACAGACGGCAGATGATACTTCTTTTTTAAAAGATTTTAATTTTTTTTATACAAATCATACCATTGCTATCTTTTCCAATTAACTTGTTAAATTATACCATGAGAAATTACCCTCCTCATGTACTTTTTAATTAACATAAACAGCTTCGCTAATTAGATCAACAGATCAAGTATTTATTCTCATATCAAATACGACATTATATGTATTTTTATAAATGAGGTTACTGGTAGTCAGTCTAATTCCGAAATACAGTTTTGCAATATTTCGAATAAATTTAGAAGTGTAATTTTTCTTCCATAGAAAGTATGTCACACTCTTTTCTGCTCTTTCCAAGGCTTTGAGGAATGTCAGATAATAGTCAGAGAACCAAACTTCACAATTGTACGTTAATATTGGCCTCACTAGTAGATCAAACAATTTACATGTTAAACAGGATTTGTTGGAAATTCGAGTATCTTTTTCTCAGAGAAAATACAATTTTGAGGGCTTTTTGTGCAAGTTCCCCTTTTAAAACAACCCTTAGAGTCAATTACTATATATATTATACTATTATATTATTTTACCTAAGTAACCTTGATTATTATAAAAAAAGAACAGTTAGCAGTGGCTACTTTATTAAAATCATTATTTTAGTATTTTTTCTATAACTGTTAACTGCCAATTATGGCAGTAGTCATGCACGTTCGGTTCTGTAGGCGCAACTCTTTTTAATTTGAAAGGAAGTACCTCAAAAAGGCCTTATTTTGAGGAAAATTGATTCAGCTTTTGGCGAAGTAAAGCAAGTTTTTGTATTCTTGCCATTTGAACGCAGGGTTAAAGAAAAAACCCCATCGTATTTAACCATTTTTAGTCATAAAGTGCAATACCACACGACAGAGACGAGGACTGAACACAAAAAGAACGGGAAAAATTCAATGGCAAATTCTTTATCAAACAAAAAAAATTGAACAATAAAAAGAAAAAATAAGGTTTTATAAACCAAGATTTTTAAAATATTTTACAAGTTATTCAAAGATTTCTTTACGTAGCCGTCCTTGGCTGGTTCAGATCGCCATCTGCCGTGTCAAGAGAGATCTACAGTACTAACACAGATCAGCAAAATCTTTAAGTGTGCAAAATTCAATCTCAATGCCGACATACGAAATGTCAAGTCAAAATTACCAAAAATGCCTTCTTGCTTTAACCTGGAATATAAGCATTGTAACTACCCGTTTTGTAATAACAACGCACTTTGTAATAAAAAAAAATAATTTCCTTTAAAAAACGTATGGAATCGGCTGTATGCACAGTGTACTTTGGCAAGTAGAAAACTATGATTGGATTTCCATACCTCCTCTTCTTCGAAGATTTATTTATACTTTGTTCTTATTACAAAGTGCGTTAATTATGATAACCCACTTTGTAATAACGGGTCAAAATGTAATAACACACTATATTCATATGAGGCAGACTTCATTGATGGGCTTCTAAAAAAAAAGCAGAAAAAGTTAGTCCACAGCTTTAATTTCAGCTTCCGTTATATTGATGATGTCTTATCTTTCAACAATTCACGTTTTAGTGATTTCCTTCATCTTATTTATCCAAGTCAGCTCGAAATTAAAGATACTACAGACACTGTCAAGTCAGCTTCTTATCTTGACCTTCATCTTAAAATTGACACTAGAGGAA
>JAULBM010205049.1:0-17338 GCA_032357055.1 Geukensia granosissima
TTCGTTTTATTTACAATATAATCTAAATTGGCCGATTATTATTTCGTTTATCGTTACAATATATTTTAGGACCTTATCATTATTCAGCTTGTCTTAAGATGTAAGCAAAACGTAAAGCATGAAGATGTATGTTTTCAGTGTACAACTGACAATAAGATTTACAAGATTTGAAACTTAGAAAAATAAATTATTTTCACTACTGAAAAGCTTATTAGATTTTAAAGTACTCCAAACGAAATTTGCCAAAATAAAAATGAATCTCTATCAAAAGTTTTACAATAAAAAATATCATTTTATAAATCGTTGGAATTCTATTTTTTGCCGAAGCGGAAGCTGTGGTTAAACTTGAAATAAAAATATTCCCCCATATGTTATTTTTTTTCAATTTATTAATTTGCTTCATGCTGTAAGTGCAATCAACTAATGGTCTCTGGTAACAAGACATGATGATTTTTTGGGGTGCTTTTTGACAGGTAAAAGATGAAATATAAAGAATTTAGTTTATTTTATTTAGATTATAACAATAAAGCGGCATATTAACTATGAAATCATGCCATCTTAGGATAGATTTTTTCAATGTCAAAAATTTAACAAAGAGATAATGTTTTTTGGCTGAGGATAACAAAATATAACTACAGGATGAGCTGTGGCAACAAATAATTCAAAGGATATATAACATGACATACTTAATAGCTGAGCTTTTGACATATTCTGAATTAAGTCGTGGCAAATTTTATTTGGTGTACTTCAGAATAATTGGTTTATAAACAAAGTATCCTTAAATCCACCTTTTTCTCTTTACTTTAAAAAAGCTAAATTCAGATAACATTCAGAGTCCGACTTACCTCAAATGCGTGGCTGTTATAAATATCACAGTTGTGGTCATCTCATTCAACACTTTAGAAATGTTCCTGTTCGATAGGTTTTCTGTAATTTAAACACCAAAATTTCAAAATGTGTTCCATAAAGCATATTGCAGATCAATATGATATTTTTCAAAACTTTGGCACATTATGTAGATTTAAATACCCAATTAATGAGGCTTTTTTCTGGTTCATACAAGATTGCGTGAACTGATCAGAAAAAAAACATTGTTTTACCGTTCCATGTATATCAAAATCAATAGGTAATTATTGAGACATTTCAAATGGCAATTACTTGATCGTGTGAATTGATCAGATAAGACCATTTTTACAAACCAAGTAAGTAAATTGGAGACATTTCAAATATTTTATATAAATGTTCATAACATGATCGCGAGAACTGATCAGATAAGACATTGCTTTAAAATATCAGGTATTCCACGTTGTGTAAGTACATATCTTGCATGTTTCAATAACAGATAGAGGACACAATCATTTACAGTATTTTCAATAAAACAAATCATTTTTGGATGGAAAATATTTTTCTGAATGCATTTGTTATAATAGAGCTGATATTTCTTTCCACATACAACGTTCTTTAAGAATTCAATAATTCTCTCGTTTTAAATACAATATCAAATGGTAATCCACTGGACATCAATAATACAATGTTAGTACTCGTTTTAACACCAATCAGCATTTTATAATAGTCAAACCCTCTTAATACTTAATATATAGTATATTTCTGTTTCCAAGATTTAGAAATTTTAGACTTTTTCAAGTTTACTCCATATGCATAATGCAGAGAGTAAACTAGTTGTGTTAAGACTATAAACTTGCACTATATATATGGTACTATATATCAGGTATCGTATAAGCCCAAGACACCTATGCTAAAATATTGCTCACTTTAAAATTAAAAAAAAAAGCCTACTACTGCCCTAGGAAATTTAATCACATCTGTCCGGAGCACCTGATCCCACTCCTATTTTGTAAAAGAGTTCGTGGATTCCAAGCTTTTGTTGCTTTTGTTTACGTTTTATCTTTTAGTTTGTCTTAAATTTGTCTTATTATTATTATTAGTAAGTTTACAGCTATCAAAGTCCAGGTTGTTTCTTGAATCTTTGATAATGCGGGATTTATTCAATATAGATTTTTCAAAAGTTACGTACGTCGTGTTATTAAACTTTCCAGAATTTTATTGCTTAAATTATTTATGTTCTTGCATATTACAGGTATAACAATTGCTTTTTATAGTTAAGTAAGTTTTTCTACAAAGATTGCCAGTTTCCTTACCGCTGGATCGGATTGCCTGCCTATTTTGGGTTGTTAAAATATGAGTTTTAATTTTGCAAAATTTTGATCTCGTGTTTTCTATGTTTTGGTTCTAGCGTTATTGATGAAAGATTACGCCTTTAAATGTTCATTTTGCATATTAAAAATTTCAAAATATTTCTCCAACAATGGTTATCTACACTTTATTAAAATATTAACTATTTCCATCATTTTGACTATAAACCTAAAGAAAATGTGGTAATAAATGGGAATTACTTAAATTATCTAGCTCCATTACATCTGTTTTGATGTGTTTGACTTTAACAAACTTTGCTAATTCTTAATAGTTCATGGCAACATTTTTTCAACAGCTACTAAACTTTGACATTTTCATAAGTATATTTAAAGCTACAGATAGAACCTGGCTTTCACCATTCTGAATATAATAATTGTTTTGCCTTTAGATGGAAATACTATCTTTTTCCTGCCATTCATTCTGCTGCACGAATGTTTGTATTTGAGACTATAGTTTAACATGTTTTTGTTTTATTTTTTTTTGTCTTGTTCTTTTGTTTATTTAAAACTTTTATTTATCAAGACCAATACAAATGAATGTGAAGAATAACAATATAGAACATAAAAGAATATACATGAAACATTAATAATGTTGAACATTTAAGAAATATTTGAAAGGCAGACATATATATCAGCATTAAGATGTTTGTTTTCAGTTTACCACTGACAATATGATTTTACCAGATTTGACATTTCAACATTAGAAAAATAAACAACATTCACTATTGAAAAGCTTATTCGATTTTAGAATATTTAATTTATATACAAAGTATCCTTAAATGAATTTCTTTCTCTTATTTTATAAGAAGCTACATTCAAATATTGTTTAACATGTTTCACTTACCCTAATGGCGTCGCTGTTGCGAATATCACAGATTTGGTCATCTTAATTAACACCTTAGAAATTTCCTTGTTCGATAGGCTTTCTGTAATTGAAACACCCAAAATTTCAAAATGTGTTCCATAAGGCATATAAAAGATCAATAATGTACTTTTCAAAACTTTGTAGCAGTATGTAGATTTAAATATCTAATAATTGAGGCAATCATTAGTTCTATACAATTATTCCAACTATCATTGCGTGGACCGATTAGATAAAACATTGTTTTACAGTACCAGGTATATTTAGTTCTTTCTATGTAATTAGTAGATTAATACTTAATTAATGTATATAACATGATCGCGAGGACTGATAAGATAAGACGTTGTTTTACAATGCAATTATATCCATATCATACATGCTTCTATAACAAATATTCAACAAGGCCAATATCATTTACAATATTTTCAATAAAATCAATCTATTTTGAATGTAAATACTTTTTGAATGCATATGTTGACTTGTCTGACATGACATTTTATAAAACAATGTTTTACAGAAATTTTAAAACACTGAAAATACGCAAAGGCCTCGAAAAGTATTGCTCTTATTAGTTGTCCCTGCCGTGAGATTTGGGTTCCCGTTTCGATTTGTTTGGATTTGAATGCTTCTTTTGCCATGTTTAGATCTTGGACTTCCAATGTTTTGGTTCTTATGCTTTTAATGAACTGTTACTCCTTGAAATGTACATATAGCATACAAATATTTCCCATATTTTTTCAACATTGGTAACTTTGTATTATAAAATGCTGCTTTCTCTTTCCACATTTAATTTCTTTAAAAAACAATAAATCTGTTTTATTACAATATCAAGTGGGAATATATTTAACATCGATAAGACAATATTAGAACACTTTTACACCAAAAATACAGTCGGACCCACTTAACAATATTACTAGATACTAGTTTATCAAAAAAAAAAACAATTTCTTCAATATTTATATAAAAAAATAACCATTTTGTTAATAAGGAGTAAAGGGTAAAAGGATGAGTAATGAAAATTGCTTTTCTGAATAAAAACAAAACTCAGTGAAGGTAATGAACGCCAAATGGAGATACTAGCTAAAACGTAAACTCTGGATAATGTACTGATTTACAGACAAACAACCCAGCAGTCAATTCATCAGTAAAGTGAATGATTAACATTATATCTGACATGATCACGTTATGTAAAGATACATATGAAATTATTTTGGCAGGAGATTTACTCTAATGTCATATAGAAACTATCAGAAGCAAGATCTCTTACTTCAAAGCTTATTGGGTGGGTAAAACAACATAAATTTCATTAATATGGAATCTCCATCCTTTTATCATCAAGTGAAAACTTCAACTTCAAAGACTAGTTTTGTTCTTTCTCTGAACAACAACGTATTGATGAACTATTAGATACACGATGAAAACGCAATGAACATGTCAGGACATTTAGCTGTATTAGAGACTGTAAATATAAATACCAATTGTGTCATCTCAAAGTCTACAGAGAGGGTTTGACAACCAAATAATCCACTATAGACAACAACTATAAAGTCAGATAGTAGATAATACATTTACATAGTCTCTTTGTAGACTTATAAAAGGAATGAAGGAAGTACTGGTAATATTATAACAACATGTATTAGAATAATGACTAGGAATAACACGATCAAAATAAACAATCAAAGTGTTTCTTACAATATTTTGAAGATCTATCGCTACCACAAGACAACTGTTACGAGTCCAGTGTAGAATACCCATGCGAGAGACCAAAAACTCACAGTTCAAAGAGACAAGACGTTACTTATGACTCTATTTATTTTAATTTATACAAAGTACATCATAATCTAATAACATCATGATGCAATACATTTTGGGTCAGTTAAAGATGACGAGATCTCTTCAAAGGTTATTACATTTTTGAACACAGACAAGGTAAAGAATGAGTTTGTAGCAGAACAACTCAGAGCAGAACAGCAGGCCAAATGAATATTCCATATATCACGAGAGTATTTAAATACATATTCTTAATATAGAAATTCCACAGCAAGTTAAAGGAATAATTTCAACACCAATATTAAAAAACTAAAAGATGCAAAATCACTGTTACACCAGTTCCTGCACAGATATTTGGGTGCACAATATTCTCCTAGTTAATTGTAAATTGTCAACAATCATCCTTTAAATTTGGCTTAACTGAAAGATGCTTAATGTCCCTAGCTGCCTTAGTGTTATGCAGATATATAGCGGAAAGTCAAATTTAAACAGCAGAACCATTATTAGCCTGAAAGCATTTGATTCTGTCATACATTAAATCATGCTGGGTAAACCTTACTATGTAAATCTCACAAAAAGATAATACAATTGGCAAGTGATTTTAGTGACAATTTTGAAGTAAAACAGGAACATGACATGAGGAGATCTGACAGAAAGGAGTATTCTCAATTTTATTGCATTAAATCTACAATAACTCACTGATACAGGACCACCAGAAGTAAAATTAATACAATGGTCACACCACCAATCCAGATAATAATATTAGGATTCATCTCAAACAACCAAGATTGGCAACAGCATATGCTACCAATGCTAAATGACCATTCAAAACATGAGATTTAATTTATTCTTAGAGAGCGAAAGCTGATTTACTGCACAAAACCAGGAGAATAACTAAATCAAACTTGAAATGGCAGTTACGTTATTCCGAATTAAATTCATCGAAACCTTTCGACTAAGGTTTATTTAGAAAATTTACGAAAGTTTTGTAAATATTTTCAATGTGGACCGTAATAGTTGTGGTCTATCTCACGATAGGTGCAATGCCTATAATAGCAGAAATTCATCAGCAACAGCTTAGTTTTACCTACAACATACTGAACTGTCCATGCAAAAGTAAATGTACAGATATTGACAACCATTTGGCATTTTTATAGGGCTGACAATTTGCAATAAAGAAAAATACTACCGTTATAATTAGAATGGAAGATTCTTTCCAAGAAAGCCATCATCCAACCTGTATTGAATAAAAAAATTTCTATTACAGATCAAATAAGTCTGTTGAATTCCTCTATTGAATCTGCTTTGAAGAGGCAAAGTGACAATTTTATGCAGTATTTGGATTCCAGGATTGCCAAAATTTCCAAACCGACACAATCTACTAGTGACGATTTTATTTTTACTAAGGAGGGGAATAAGATCCAATTTAAATTCAACAGTGAGCGGTCGTCAAAATTGGCAGAAGTTTTGGACTGTATATTTGCCAAGAATTTGGAGGGCGCGGAGGATATAATTAGATCCGAAATTGAGCACAGAGGAATAAACTGATTAAGATAGCAGATCGTCATGGGTGGGATGTCGTCAAGGAATATACTATTCATCCTTTGGCTGACGATAATGACGATGCAGCGAAGCTTCGTTCTGCCAAGGACGCACTAGTAATTTTCGTCCCCAACACCAACAGTTTATTCAATCCAGTCAACAACAGACGTATCAGCCAGGATTATGTTTTGAGTGTCATCTCCCAGGACACTTTGCCAGACAGTGTCCCTAAAAAAACAGACAATTTGTCCCGAGGAAATCACCCAGTGCCACAGTCACAGGACCAGTTGTTTCCCAGTCTTCCCAATAAACCAAGAACAGATAAAGTTGAGTACGATTTAGATAGTTATTTTGATTTAGATGAAAATTACGAGCATAAAAATGGCATTTTTTCGGTTAAAGGAAATTTAAGAAAACATTTGAATTATTGGAAAAATACTATAAAAGCCAATTCGTTTATTTTAAATGTTATAAACGAGGGTTACAAAATTCCCTTTTTCAGAATACCTGATAGGGTTTTTCTTCCAAATAATGCCTTTTCCAAAAAACATAGCGCTTTTGTTTCAAACGCAATTAAAGATTTGTTAAATTCCGGTTGTATAGTGAAGCAATTGAGCATACTTTTTTGTGTAAATCCACTCACTGTTTCAAAAAATAGTACAAGTAAGGAAAGGTTAATTTTAGATTTGAGACATGTTAACAACTGTATTGTAAAACAAAAGGTTAAGTTTGAAGGTTCAAGAGAAGCATTATATTATGTTAAACCGGGGTATAAAATGGTAAAATACGATTTAAGATCGGGATATCATCACGTGGATATCAATACACATTTTCAACAGTATTTAGGGTTCTCCTGGACAGAAAAAGGGGTTACGAAATATTATGTTTTTGCTGTTCTCCCGTTCGGTTTAAGTTCTGCTCCATTTTTATTTGCAAAATTAATGAGACAGATAGTTAAATATTGGAGATCAATGAGTTACCCCATAATCATGTATTTAGATGATGGTTGGTGTTGTCACAATCCCTCTGAGTGTCAACGTTTATCTAATATTTTGAGGAAAGATTTAAAATCGGCAGGTTTTGTAGTAAATGATGAAAAAAGTATCTGGAATCCAGTTTCTAGAATAGAATGGTTGGGTTTTATTTGGGATTTAGATTTGTGTAGTATAGAAATTCCTACTCGGAGAATTGTCAAGCTTAAAAGTAGTTTGAATTCGCTTTTAGGTTGTCTTCATTTAGTAACAGCCAGAAAACTAGCATCTATCAATGTCAAATCATATCTATGTCGTTTGCTCTGGGTAAAATGTGTTAAATTATGACTCGAAACTTGCATACACCGGTTTTAAATACGATTTGTTGGGACAGTTACGTTACGCTTGAGCAGGGATCAATTGAGGAATTAAAGTTTTGGGTCAATAATTGCGACACTTGACCATTCAGATCAATTTTGTCAATTCACAGGTCAGTTGAGCGTATTGTTTACACAGATGCCAGTGAAATTGCAGCCGCTGGTGTTTTGTTACAATCAAAAAACGAAGTTGTAAATGTAATGTTTAACGAGGATGAAAGAAAGCAAAGTTCTACCTATAGAGAATTAATAGCAGTAGATTTTGTTCTTAAATCGTTAAAGTCTCATTTAAGTGGTAGGTTTGTGAAATTATATTCCGATAACCAAAACGTTGTTCGTATTATTAATGTTGGAAGTATGAAACCAGATCTTCAGAGAATAGCCTTTTCAATTTTTAAACATTGTTTGAAATTCGGAATTTTCCTTGATATATCATGGGTACCTAGAATATTTTACATAGAGGCAGATTTTTATAGTAAAGTGTTTGATTTTGACGATTGGACAGTCAATGACAGTATATTTAGCTTCTTTGATAAAAAATGGGGCCCTTTTACTTTTGATCGTTTTGCTGATAACAAAAACTTTAAGGTACAGAAGTTTAATTCTCAATTTTGGACTCCAGGTACAGCTGGGGTAGATGCATTTGCATATGATTGGTCAAATGAAAATAATTGGCTAGTTCCACCAGTACACGCTATTTCGAATGTAATTAACCATATGTTGAAATACAAATGTTTTGGGACTTTAGTTGTCCCCAAATGGACTTCGGCCTTGTTTTGGCCCTGTATTATTGATAGAAATTGTGAATTTAAATGGTTTATCAAAGATATTGTAGAATACGTTAAACCAAAGAACTTTTTCTTGATGGGTTCACACAAAGAAAGTGTTTTCGCCTTTTATAAGTAATGTTTTAGTTTTGAAAGTAGATTGTAGATATAGAGATCGCCATATTATTTACTGAATTTACTTCAGAATTGTCATTTTGGTGAATGACATTGGATACGTTAAATCTAAATAAACGATATCATTTTGGTGAATGATAAAATATATTAAAGAATGAAAAAAAAAACATTAAGGTGTATGATTACGTTTGAGAAAGATACGCTATAATATATTAAAACATCATTTTGGTGAATGGTGTGAGTCATTTTGGTGAATGACTTTCGATTTTGTATTTAATTTTGATTTTCTGTTTGGTTGTAAACCTATGTTCATTGAATCGTTTAATTTTTTGTAGGATTTGTACAGTTATGCTACATGGAACGAGTTACAACCATTCTATACTCACTCCGCTTTAGGATCCGCCGCCAGACAGATACCTACTTTCGTGCATGCAAGTGTAGCAGACAATAAAAACAAAAAGTACGACATTTATTTTAATAAATTTCGGGACTGGTGTAAGGTTCATGGATTGGCATCCCTTCCCACCTCTCCGACGACTGTGTGTTTGTATATTAGTTCTTTAGTTACACAACGCGTTTCTGTTTCCGTATTGGATTCTTGTTTTTACAGTATTAACGTTTTCATAAAATTTCTTTAAGGAATAATCCATGTAATGACGATTTAGTGATGTTGTGTATGATTTTCTGAAAGTACAAGCCTTGAATGAAATATGTCTGTAATCGTGTTATCATATGAGGTATGAAGCTGAAATATCAAATACAGATTGGTGTTTTTTTCCACACCATGTATCTCTTCACCATTGATATTGGATAAATTTTATAAAGACTGCTGCTTAAGAACACACAGACATTTGAATAAATATATACTAGATTAGATGTGACAGAAAAGATATAAAGATCTATAAGACTTTTATACTCAAATTCAGAATATCCAGAAGAGTTACAGCTTTTTAAAAATTGGTCGTGATATGTAGTTATGTAGATATTTGCTTATTGATTATACGTTGGTGTCATTTCAAATTGAAAAACAGGAAGTTTTCATGTATTTTAGATGAATTGTTTGGATGAAATTTTTTTAAACAATTGATTTCCTGTCACATTGTTTGTTTTGATAAATTTGATAGATTATAATATAAACCAATATTGGAAATATTAATTTTTTTTATCGCTGCTTTGAAGGTCATGATTTCGTGCGTCGTCGTCGTCGTTTTGTTTGCAGAATTTAGTGGCACCGATGGTGTTAAAGGTGTTTGCGGTACAGTTAAAAGGTCAGCAAAGCGTTAATAATCTTTTAGGACATATTATCTATACTGGAACTGATGACAAGGATACAATGGAAAGACGAGAATTATTTTGCAAATAGGGAATAGAAATTTCTCCTGAAATTTATTCTTACTGACTATTTAAATTTTAAATGTTCAATTGCTGCATTTATTTCAGTTTCGTATATCATAATTTGAATCTATACTAAGAAAAAGATATATATATATATACAAGTCTAGAGATAATAATCATAACAACACCAATATTAATTTTTTTTTCGCTGCTTTGAAGGTCATGATTTCGTGCGTCGTCGTCGTCGTTTTGTTTGCAGAATTTAGTGGCATCGATGGTGTTAAAGGTGTTTGTGGTACAGTTAAAAGGTCAGCAAAGCGTTAATAATCTTTTAGGATAATGATTATTATCTCTAGACTTGTATATAATTTAATATATTAATCGTATTAGTCTGATTTGACTAATCCAACGCTAATTAAACGTGGTTGTTGCTGTTGTTATTTTTAGCTTTATATATATATATATATGAAGCACGCCTGAAATAACCTCCAGTGGATACCCTTCTCGTAAATATGTATGGGATCCATATTTTTTAGCCCATAGCACACTATTACTGACAGTTGTGACAAAACTATAACCATGCTCTAACTGTGATTTTAAATATTTTGCAGTGATAAATCATTTAATGTTATCTGTTGTCGGAATTACGAATTTGTTAACGGAACATGTAGAGGTAAGTTTTTTGTCATGTAATAATTAATGATGAGCAAAATATTACCACCTGCTTTGCATTTTCCTAATTAAGTATTATGCTAAATTCCAGAACACATGGTAGACGTGAAACAACTGATAGAGTCCAAGTCCAACAATATTCAATGGATTATCGTCTGAATATTATTTTCACTTTTAGCTAAAAAATCCCAAAACAATAACGTAAATTCTCCTTTTATTTCAAAGTGTTGTCTTGTTTTTCTTTTACTAATTCAAGGTTGGTTTGTTATAGGAATAAAAACAAAAATAATTATAGTAAACAGTTTACTTTATAAGCAATAATATCATCGTAATTCCGAGCTAACAAATATTTGGTCGAGCACCAAAAAGGCCGCCAAAGGCTGCACATTTCAATTTAAAGGTTTTCAATTGTGCCCTTATAGGAATTTAACCAACGACTTTAGTTGAAAAGCAAATTTTATTCAACTGAGTTTCAATGGCTTGTAGAAACAACAACACTAAAAATATCTAAATTGCATGTCTGTTGAAGTTAGAATTGAGAAAAATACTGCAAAAAGTTTAAAAAATCTTTGTTTCGTTTTTTCTCTCATTTCTTTATAATTTCTCTTAATTTTTATTGCAAAATATCAATACAATATTGCTTAACAGAATAAGAAATTAATCCATAACGGAGGAATTGTGCTAAACCCCATATTTGGCCCAAAATTTAGACCTTATGACACAACAATGTATAGTGGCATTGTTGTTTAAACAAAGACTGTTTATGAAGATGTACATGTTTAAATTCTACTATCATTTGGTGAGTGGCTATAGCATGGACAATCATGCCACATCTATTATTTTTTATTAAAAGTACATAACTTATTTTGATCTTGACATAACAACAGTGCCAAATTTGGCAATTTCAACAGGAAATTTGAATGTAGACAGATAGATTTGTATCGATTAATATTAAAAGAACATGTCAAATACAACACACATCTATATATTACATATATGGTGAACGTTTGTGTAATACGAACAAAAAGATATGTGGTAAATGTCAGAGAGACCGCTTTCCGACCACAAGAAAAACATAGGGAATTAACAAATCAAGAAGTCTACACAAAGCCGTCAACAATCGTGGTATGCTGAAAAGTTTTAAATCGCCCTCAATAAATGACGTGTGTACGTAAAAAAATGTTGCTGCTACTTGAATATTCTCAAAAATGTAAATGTAACAAAACATTACACAACGACACACCCATGACCACGATTCCGGAAAATGAGAAATCGGATGGGGACAAACTAGTTTAGTGGTATCCATCCCACCCATCGAGTGGTCAAGAGAAATCAAAGAAAACAAAAGCAGTAACAGACAAACTATAAAAATCAAACAGAAAGTCATCCAACCCGACTAGAGAGTACCGTAATTACAACTAATCGAAACAGCCACTCTGCATAACCTCATGCTACTCTGGTGTTTAATATATAATATAATGTGAATGTGAATATAAAGAGATGTAATTTTCAAAAAATGAATGGTTGGCAGACCCTGGGAATGCCCATGGAACTTGTCTTTTCAAGCAGACTAAGAATATTTATGGTTAAGCGGTGGGGATTTGAACAGTTTTTCAGGTAATTTTTGATTTTTAGAATACGGGGTTGGGCCAGATCACGGGAATGCTAATGAACATTTCCTTATCATGCCGACTCAGAATATATATAGTTTATTAGTGGGGATCTGAATGGTTTTTGAGATAATTTGTAATTTCCAAAATGAAGGGGGTGGGGCTGGCCCTGGGCATGCCCATGAATCTTGACTTTTCATCCCGACTTAGAATATATATGGTTTAGGGGTAGGGATCTAAACAGTTTTGAGATAATTTATGCTTTTCAAATTAAGGCGTCAGGGCAAGCCGCAGGGGGTGACCATAAACCCCGTTTTTGACACAATCTTCATCTAATTATTTAATTATTGCAATTATTGGACCAAGTTTTAGTTCTGTATTCCAAAAAATCTAGCAGGTAATTGCATGACAAAGAAAAGATATACCGTAATGCTACCTCTATGACCTAGCCCCTGGTGGTGTTATCAGATTTCCGAAACCTTTGGCAAAGTCCCAGTACCTAGTGTAATCAATGTTCCAAATTTCATCTTCCTAATTCTGACGGTTCCTTAAAAAAATTCTTAACATTAATGGCATACGTACGGAGGTACGCACATACGACGACGAGCTTAACATGATCTCCGCGCTATAGCTAGCGCAGGGATAATAAAAATACTTAACATCAAAAATACATGCAAAAAGAAATAAATTTCTAATGAATACTCGCAATTACTGAAAGAAAGCTCAGGGTGGCATTCTTGAAATAAGAGATCAAGTCTGTCAACACAAAATAAATTATTACATAAAATTCACAAGAACACATATGTCGTTTGTGTTTAATATGAACAAAAAGATATGGGGTAAATGTCAGAGAGACAAAAAAACATAGGGAATTTACAAATCTAGAAGTCTCCACAAAAACTTCATCAAGCGTGGTATGCTACTCCTTGTGAAAAGTTTTAAATCGCACTCAATAAAGAACGTGTGCACGTAAAATAATTTTGCTCCTACTTGAATATTATCAAAAATGTACATGTATACACTTTATAAATTGCTCCCTTAAAAATAGTGCCAAAATAAACAGTGTTTGTAAAGTGTAAAATCAAAATGCGTTGACGCTCAGGGTCAAACTGAAAAAATAAGACTTTTTATCCAACACATTTTCCATAATCGGAAACGATCCACTGCCTCTACATTACTTTCATAAAATACAGCTTTTTATTTAATTTAATTACTTGATGTATTGTCAACCTCAAGAAATCTCACCGCGATCTATAGTGAATGTAGAGAACAGTTTTTCCATGCTGTTTTGTTTGTGATTTTAGGAATATTTCATATCAAATTCACAATATCGATTTTGAGAATAATAGTTATATAAATCTTATTTGATACATGTACATTGTTTTTTTTCATTTTGCCTTTCAGAATGTGCTCTGGGATATGAAACAAAAAATACAGGAATTTACAGATGTAAGCCATGTACGCCACCATTCTATGGTGATAAGTGTGCAGAAATATGTTCGTGTAGTAATGAAAGGTATGTGTATAAAAGTAAACCATCAGTTCGAGAAAAAAATGAAATAAAATAAAACAAATTACAAATCAGAAAGCATTGCAATATTAAGGCAGAAACCGTTTGATTTTCAACGTTGGCTAAGGATTTTTATTTTATGGAAATTTTTACAGATAGAAAAACATACCGTTTTCACACTTATCATAAAAACTATTCATTGCTCTTCTTTTTTTCGCAATGGTCATGGGAAATCTCCATTTGTCCCGAGGTATCTTGACGCTTTTGTCTTATTATTTAAGGTAAACTATGTGAAGTTTTAGGAAGAATCATGTTAGCACAAATACAAAATGATTCGTTTGGGTCAACTTCGTTAGAAAAAAGTCAACATCGTATATCGATATGATAGTACACATCCACAGGAACTACAGCAGACTGAGAGACTGCAGACTGAACTCCTTTTTTAAAAGTGAGATTTTCTGTCTAAAAACTGAATGCGACTTACCTTGAAATATTTTTTAATCACGACTGGATACAGTCAGATGAAATAACATGAAAACATGAACTAATGCAAGACAAATACAGTCTCATCCATGGTTTACCAGCTCATCGTGTGAAAATTTGATTATTTTTTCACAAATTCTTAATAACCTTCACAAATGCCATTCCGGTATATATTACCTGCTAATGTTTTTCTTGTATGATTATTGTTACACTTTACTTCTTTTGTTTTCTAATTTTTAATAATAGTGTACTTTTTGCGAATACTCGCTCCTCAATGTTCACACAATTGTTTCTATGAACAAGGGCTAATTAATTAGGTTTTATCTATTTTGTCATTTAATTCCCTTAAATGATATGTCGATGTTAATTCTTTTACTATTGTTTGTTAGAAATATATTTTTTATATTTTTAACGGCCGGATATTAATGTTGTATGATTTACGATGTATTGAACAACATTCCTGTGTAATATAACAAAACTTTTTGTCCATATTGAACAGTTGGAGACAAACAGACAAGAGAACGGATGCCGTTTGTGAAAAATTACTTAACAATAAACTAATTATACTTTTATAAATCTAGGCTTACCCTAGAGATATTCTTTTTACACTTTCATTTGTAACGTTTAATGAAACCTTCTTGAATCACAGAGGATTATCGCTTATACGTACAATTTACTCATTCCATTACCTACATAAACAGCTAATTTCATATGCTTTTATTTAAACAAACCATCTCCTTGAGCAAGTCTCTGCAATTTAGCACTGATACATAATCATTAACATGTTACAGAACAAGACTTATTTTTACTTAATCTTTTGAAATAAAGATGTGACAATGAAGTTGGGTGTAGCAAAACAGTAACACAAGATTCAACGAGAAAGTTCCGTAAGTTTTTAAATACAGAACTAAAAGTAAATGTAAAACACATATACATCTCTAAAATGATATATCATTATCCCTTTCTTTAAGCCACATCGACGAAATGCAATCATTTTTATATCAAAATTGAGTGTTAATTGTAACAATTACCTCTTAATATGTTAATGCATAAACACTTACCAAAATCATACATGCAGTCGACCCAGATGTGCTCAAATTTCCTGCATCTGTTCCGCTTTCACCGTGAGAGGCAGAAATTGCTTCCCCTTATGGTTGGAGTGCAGTCTGTCTGACATTTACCCCATATCTTTTCATTTTCATAAAAATGCATAACACCTTGCTAGAGCATTTCTTGTGTTTTGAAGGAAATATTGCGTCCAGGGTTATTCCATGTAAACTGTATAGATGTGTTATACCTATGGTAAACATGGCTGTGAAAATCTATCTTTACCAAGTTACCATGTATGGCTAAAGGGAAGATAATCTGTTAAAACCACTCATACAAAATTTCTGAAAATAAAAGAAATTACATGTTTTTTTTAGAATAAAACAACATCCGCTTTTATTTTCTTACCAAAACATTCAAAATGAACTCTCAGTCTTGTATCATCATACATATCATATGATAGATTTACGGTAATCAGCTGTCACATCATTTTATATATTCAAAATTTTGTTTAGCTCTTGATTTTGATTTCTTTATTGAAGAAACGCATCACTCTTAATATTTCACATATCTTTACACGAACTGGAGAATCTGTGCCTCTCGAGATACAAGAACAAAAAATCTTTTAACGGAATTTTCTATCAAAGTAAAAAATTAAAAAATACAAAAACAGCAACCACAAGAAAGAGAGAGAGGGAGAAAGAGAGAAAGAGGAAAAATATCAAATAAATCAAAGAAAGAGGAAAACTCCAATACAAGGGATTATTTAATATCTGACAGCCTTTTATATGCCAAGTACTATAAGAATAGGAGATATGACATGAATGTGCATGAGACAAACAACCACCAAGAGAAATTCGGAATTCAACTTATATAGGTCCCATTACGGTTTTCAATAATAACTATACTATAACGTAAGCTGTAAAGCCAACCAAATACAAAATGTTAATCTATTAAGAAAACACAACAATCGACCTAATTTATTGGAAAATGGCGACAATGCAAGTGGTATACATCCATTCAAATGAACTTTGAACTTTACAAAGTATCGGAAACTGATACCTTTAGATCTTCTGCAACTGTACGTGAAAAATCAGAAACTCTACCCATCCAATAAATCCGCTCATGTGGCGTAAATCAATGAATAAACTTAATTTTTTAAACTGGGTGGTTGAACGGACAATGTTTAGGTTATAAAGCTGTAGAATTTTCTTCCTTTTTCAGGTGTAGATGCAGAAATCATGACAACAGAACTGGTCGTCAGTAATCATTATTCAGGTAACCATATTTTTGCCAGAGAATAATATTTACATTGTATCCTATGTGATATCAAATATACATAAATACCTTATATGAGCCGATTTTATAAACGACGGATTTTTCCACTTCACAAACCTCCTTCTACAGACTTATTACATGTATGATCCAATCATATTTCCAGCCTCGTTTTGTCAGGTAAACCAATTACTTCTGGATTAAAATTATTTTACAGGAGAAATAATTTTTGTATTGTGGTCTATGAGAATTTTTTTTCGAATAGATACAAATTTGGACCAAATGCTTTTATTTTATGTTTACTGAAACCTTTTCATTTTGTCTGCACTGATGCAACTTATATCATTGCATTTTCTTGACGGAAGCAAGAAATATAACCGGGGAATTTTGCCAATTTTTTATAGTAATTAGATTTTAGGGATATATGTAACAAGGGTAAATCGCCAACTTAATATTATGTTGTATGATTCCCCTTTTTTCTTCTGCTCGTTTGTATGTCGCTTTTTTAGTTTGAGCCGAGGATTAATTTGTCTATTATTAACTATTAATTATAATCAAATTATACATACAAGTTAATTTCAAGCTTTCCACAAGGGTATTTGTAAAAGCTCTAAATCGCTCCAAATAAAAAATCGTGTCTACGTAAAATAATACGGTTCTTACCTGAACATTCTCTAAAAAGCACATTTACAAAACATAAAATGTGTCAAGAAATACCAAGGGGATATTCGAGGAAAAGGGAAAATGTAAAAGTACTGACAAACTCCGG
>JAULBM010205160.1:0-17333 GCA_032357055.1 Geukensia granosissima
CACATTATTCTGACTCTGGGCCAACCAGTCTTTGCTCTTACTCCTTAATGCTGCGTGCTTAGCGGAGAAGCAGCAAATACTAATTTTAATGTCTTTGGTTTGTCCCGCTGGGGATCGAACACGCGACCTTCCGCACTCGAGGCGAGCAAGCTAACCATTACACCACCGAGGCGGTCCCAATGAATTAATTGAAGAGGACCATATTCAGCATTCCTACCAAGGGTAACAGTAGTGGTATCATGGTGGCCATCTTTAATCGATGATCTGTTTTAGTTATTAAAAGAAAATAAGAACAGATGTATGTGCTTATCATTGATTGGTCTTTAACTTTCACGTCGTTATTTGTTGTGTCGCCTGCTTCTAGCTATATAGCAGGGCGACATATCGGGATTACTCTGTCGTCTTGAGACGGCGTCGCACTTTCTTAATTTTGCTGGAATTTTTACTTATAAAATGCAGCGAAAAAAGGAGGGGGCTGTTTCTAATCTCCTCCTTAAACACCCAAAAGAGATTAAACAAACTTTCACAGATTCTTTATCAATGAATGTAGTAATGCACCTCCTATTTTATTTTGCCAGGAATTCTGTGCAGTAAATTCTCTGCGCAAATTTTAATTGTAGTATGTGGAAAAGGGGAGGGGGGCAACAATCTCTAATCCGCTACTCCTTCTTACCCATTCAACAAAAAATAGCCAAATTTTAACAGAATTCTTATCGTTAGATGTAGCAGAGATATATAAAACAATTTTCTAGAAAATGAATATTCTTAATTTTGCTCCAATTTTGACTTGTAAAATTCAGTGAATAAAAGGGGGTACCATTTTTAATCTGCTACTCCTCCTAAACAACTCAATGGAAATTAAACAAACTTTCACAGATTCTTTATGAATGAATGTAGTAATGCACCTCCTATTTAATATTCCCAGGAATTCAGTGCAGTAAATTCTTTGTGCAATTTTGACTTGCAGTATGCTGAAAAGGGGGTGGGGACAATTTCTAAAATAAAAGGGTTTTTCTATGCAATAGAATGATTATTGCACATATATTTATATTTTTATACTTCATGTTGGTTTCTGCAGTGATATGTGCTAGCAAAATATTTCACATAATCCTTGGGTAATACGCCTCACAGGCTTGTTGTGGGCGTTCCCTTTAATAGTTATTCCTGATGTAACAAAGGAAAAATGTGGTATTGTTGTCCATGAGAGAGCCAACCAAAACGTGTAAATCTCAAACTTATACAGAAGATCAAGATACCTTAAAAGATACCCTTAGGTCTTCAATAATGGACACATATCCACACCCTACGGCAAATTGTTGAATGCCCCAAAAGTAAAATTTGTTGATTTTCAAATATTACAACTATTGGCCAAATAAGCTTCCCATTTTTTCCATGTTATTTTGATAAATTATGAAAAATTTGTAAATCACAGAAACAGGAAGACATAGTAACAAAAAATAATTGTTTTTCTCATTTATTTCTACATTTTTGGGAACTTATTAAAAAAATCTTCTGTAAATCACAGAAACAGGAAAACTTAGTTATTTGGTTTAATTAGAATTTATATATATAAAGTTAAAAAGTTTCTAAGATAACATAGATGTCAGCCCTCTTTTATGTCCATCAGTAATAATACTGAAGATAAATTTTCATAATACGTATCTTCATATAAATCCCTTTCTCTAATTATGAAGTGCTTTTCATGCCATTTGATTGGTTCTTTTTTTTTTAAATGATAATCAATCGGTGTTGACTGGTTATCAAGACTACATGCAATTTAGCAGATTTTGATAGACAAAGTCACTTTCAACTTTGGGTTTTAGCTATATTTTAACTTATAACAGGAAAATCAGTCCATTGAAGAATGAGAGAAACACAATCTTACATTGGTAAAACACTGATTATCATATGTTCTACAATCTCAATAGTTATAAACCTTCAAATGTCTTGCCAAGGAATGGAATTTAATGTTTAACATCTGGGCCCAGTTGTTCAATTCTACGATCACTTGGTGGGTGGCTGTCTCATGGACAATCATTCCACATCTCCTATTTTTATATATGAAACTACGAGTTAAATTTAACTTCAAGTTAAATTTGGTTGATTTGTACATGATTTAACTACAAGTAATAATTAAACCATGAGTTATATGGTTTTCACAACTGAGCCCTGGATTGTAAAAAATATGATTATGAATGGCTATCAATTAAAGATTTTCTATTCCTATAACTGAAGAGCCAGATGACAATTTCTACCTCTTTCTTCTCTACTTTGCTGTAAACAGACATCTTACATTTAGCAAATCTTAACATGCAGTTGATCTAAAGATATCCAAATGTACCACATTCTGATGAAGATAATTCACAGGTGTACATAATATGCAGAGCATTTTTAGTCCAACACCCAGGGAAAAGTCTAGTCCCAATTAATAATACAGGGAGATATTTGATGATAATGTGTTATTTGTAATACAATTTTAACACTGTTAAATATATATTTTTAGAATTTTTATATGCCTCCTTTCTAGGAGTAACCTCCTTATAGTAGCAATAGAACCAAAACATAGCAAGTCTGATATGCCTCCGTTTCTAGGAGTAACCTCCCATTAGTAGCAATAGAACCAAAACATAGGAAGTCTGATATGCCTCCATTTCTAGGAGTAACCTCCCATTAGTAGCAATAGAACCAAAACATAGGAAGTCTGATATGCCTCCATTTCTAGAAGTAACCTCCCATTAGTAGCAATAGAACCAAAACATAGCAAGTCTGATATGCCTCCATTTCTAGGAGTAGCCTCCCATTAGTAGCAATAGAACCAAAACATAGGAAGTCTGATATGCCTCCATTTCTAGGAGTAGCCTCCCATTAGTAGCAATAGAACCAAACATAGGAAGTCTGATATGCCTCCATTTCAAAGAGTAACCTCCCATTAGTAGCAATAGAACCAAAACATAGCAAGTCTGATATGCCTCCATTTCAAGGAGTAACCTCCCAATAGTAGCAATAGAACCAAAACATAGGAAGTCTGAGATCCAAATATTTTACAAGAAGTACTGAAATCCAAACAAATTAAAATAGGTATGCCAGCGTCAGGGACAACTACCAGGTACAATATGATTCGAAGCCTTTCAGTGCTTAGGAATGGACCGATTCAGAAATTCAACTTCCGTCCTCGTGAAAGGCAATGTGCCATCCATTGTCCTCGTAAATGATGTTTTAACTAAGGAAAATCAACCAAAACAACGACATTCCCAGACTTTTGTTGCATTTCTGAAACCAGCCATTAAAAAATAACTGGCAAGTCATAAAAACTCAAAAGCATAGTCAAGGCTTTGGCCATGAGGAAAAATTCTGTATAAAGAAGAACCAGAATATTTTAATTTTACTTAAATATTCTTAAAATTACAAAGAATTTGTAATACTGTTAATTCAGAAATTTTCAGATGTTTTTATTGCAAATAATGTGACTGAATTGCAATTGCAATAATTAGAACTTGCATTCCAAAATTTTCTAGTTATGTTGTGTTACATCCTTTGAAAAGTCACATAAATGAAACTGGCACCATTGTTGCCATTTGCACATTTGCAATAATAAATGCATGCAATAATTTCTATATTTACAGTAGTTAGAATTTATATTTGATAGTCTTCATTAATAAACCAGTGTTGTGGCTAAATTGATTGTGAGATATTAATTCTCTGCTTGTGTTGTAATCCAACATAAAAAGGATTGAACGTAAAATAAATAAAAATGAAACTCCAATAATAGTATATATAGTATCAGTGGTAGTTTTATTGCTCTTGAAATACATAGTTCTGATGTGACATCACAACAAGTTACTGACCAACCAGATTTCACCATTCATTTGATCTGTACTGTTATTCGGGGTGAAACATACCAAAATCCTTGTGTCTTTACATTGGTGTAAAACAAAATTAAATGGAATATATTCGTTTTCAGTTATAGTGCATTTTCATAAAACATTGTTTTTTTGCATTTACTTTACTATTGGTGATATGTGGTTTGAGTTTCATTGATATTAATATGATAATAACTAATTAGATAAAGAAAAAAGTTACTTATAGCAATGTAAAAAGCTGAGAATTAGATGTTTCACCCCCAAACAAAATAAAATATCAGGATGTTTGAAATTGTATATAGTTTAATCTACTCTTGTATTTACCTGTAACCATGAAATTCATCAAAATTAAATGCATATGGTATATGAGATTCAAATTAATCCAATAACATCCTATTTCTGATCATGTAACCATCCTTAAAAGAATATTTAAAAGTTTAAATGCAGTCTTGATTTCTAAAGGGCAGCTTCTTAAAGAAACAGTATATAGAATTATTATTTAACAAGCTAGTTCCATAATAAATGGTCAATACATAAAATCACATAACAAACACTTTTTAAAGTAAAAAACCACTGTAAACATTAAAAATCTTAAAGAGCCCAGGGGCCCGTTGTTCAAAAGTTATCCCAAGTCATGAGGGTTAACAGGTTTGGAACAGGTAGAGAGTTTGGACTACAAAGCAGCCTTTATATACCTTGTACTTTTTTCACTTGAAAAATGTTTTGAACAACTCAACCTGTGGCAGATATGTTTGTAGTTAGATTGGAATAAAAGAGGACAATTTGTAATGGACATTCCAAAGAATCTTCCTGTGATGTTTGGTTCTAATTTGCCTAGCAGTTTCAGAGGAGCAGATGAAAGTGAAAAAGTTTATGATAAGTAGACAATGGACACTAAGTAATGACAAGAGCTCACTGTTGGCCATGTGAGCTAAAAACTTGGTGTTGGCCCTTTTCAGATGAGGCAGGTGGGGAATGAGAATCCAATTTATAACTTGAACAGGCTGATGTTTTACATTTCTTGTTTTGTACCCTATTTTTGAAGGGGCCTTAATGGGGTTAAACGTCATCTTAACAAGTGTGATACACTTTTTTTAAGGAAGTCTGATTGGAAAAAGCATGAATCACCCAATAGTATTGTGAATGAAATAACATTTTTAACGTGACCCTTGAAAAAACATACATTCTTAAAGAGTATTGTAAAATATGTATACATTGTAAATACTTGGAAGCTATTTAATATAAGCCTGATCCATGAAAAGGGACACCTCCTCCGAATTAAGACCCCTTCTTAAAAGAACATAGGAAATCATAACAAAAAATACAGACATTACATGATAACTAAAATTCATAAACAATTAACATATCACAAATATATATGTATTAAAATAAGTAATTATTCATTAAAATATACAATATAATATATTCATAAACTTAACAAATCTTTTATGATTGCAATTAATAATGGAATAAAACTTAACAATTACATTTACCTTTATGTGATCCAAAACAAAGGACAAGGGCTATTCAGCCATGTTTTCGGCCCAGGTATTTTGTCTAAGATGAAGTTGCCTAATATCTATTATTCTATATCATTTATAATGAAAAATGCCTATTAAAAAGCAATCCAACTTTTTTTTAGTTTTATTGGTTCTAAAATGGTTATGTGGCATATAGGAATTGCCGTTACTGTGAAAATACACAGAAGTTACTTAATCTGAAACAATTTTGTTGATATTTATATAGATCGCACAAAAACATCAGAACCAAACTTTGCACACAAGTACAAATATTTGGTTAAAAATATCTTGGTGACGTTTTTGTGCACTTACATCAATTTTGAGCAAAACACCACCCAAAATTTGATATTTTTACAGAAAATGTTACTGTACATTCTTGTTTAAATAGTCAAAGGTGACCTGCTGTTCTGTCAAATTAAGACAATTATACAAGTAAAAGTGATAAATTATTAAAAGACAGTTATGAAACATCATTTTCACAACAATTTTTTGTTGTGTTATAAAATCTGGGCCAAATATAGGGCTTCTTGTTCCTAGTCCTTTGTTTGTTATAACATATATCATTATATCTTAAGGATGTTTGTTGCTCTGATTAAAAACAATGAGGTTTTAAAAATAATTCTGATAGCTTTGAAGAACTTTTATAACAAAATAAATAGAAAAAATAAATGGTTAAGTATGCTCATTTTTCAGATATATGCATTTTAAATATTTTGAAGAAAAAGGATTTCTCTTGATTAACCATGGGTTTTGTCCTAGGAGTTTTTTCTCATTATAATCCATGAAAAAAATAAGGATTTAATAAAAAAATTTTCAAATGACAGACAAGTCCTTTGTACACAGTGAAATTAAGGCATTTACAATCACTGATTTTTTTATTTTGTCAACAATTTTTTTGACAAGAGAGAGAAATGCAAGGCACATTTTTTAAGAACTTGTTTCCATGGAAATCTAGTGAACTAAAGGAACAAGAAATTATGTAGTGAACAACTCAGATATGGATTGTGTCTTTCTGGTATATAATCCAAATTAATTAATTAAATTTAAGGTGTATTTAATGAAAACATAAAAATAAAAGTGCAATTCACTGGGCAAAAATATTGATGCAATGAAATCAATATAAAGAAAAGAATCTGACAAAATTGACTGATCATGAGCAGCAAACATCCTTAATAGAATCTTCTCAAAATAGATTAATTGAATGCCTTTACACACAATTCTTCCCATGAGATCTTTCAAAAGTGAAAAAAAATATTCTCAAACCAGTTGATAAATGTTCAAATGTGAAAATTGCACAGTGTTTACAGGATTATGAAATATAATGTACGGAAATATATGTTCTCAGAACATAAAAATGATATTACAATGAACATTCAAACTTGCCTTAGTTGTCACCTCTATTATGCAACCACTTGAGTTTTAATGCCAACTTTTCAATTTACCATTGTTTAAAATTTTATCATGAAATGACTTTTTTTTACTTTTTCTTCTAATCAAAAGTGACCTCTTAATACAAGTTTGATGGACTGGTGAATAAAATTCCATTACGAATTTCATAAGATAATAAAATAACAAGTTAAGAAGACATGGAGACTAATTACTGAGATCTACAGAGTCTAAACTTGTAGTACTAGTTGTGAAAGGTAATGGTTTTTGTTGTTGCCGAACATTCCAATGCAAACATTGAGCTAACCCTGCAAACCAATCGTCTATCTGATCTCTAGCACATACAGATGGAACTGGATACTGAGCTGTTGTGATTCGTAAACTGAAATAAAGGTAGAAATACATACTTTTTCTGTATACATATGTACAAGTTCACTGTCATTGATCTCAAATCCAAACATTAAAGAAAATGTGTGAATGGGACATGGATACCCTGCTATGATGCTCCAGCAAACAGACAGACCTGAAAATGGGAGACTCAATACAACTCTGATAATGCATCAGATCCAATATCAAATCAATCCAACAAACAACAGCCAAGACAACATAGAAATTCCATTAATGTCTCGGCCAACAGAAGGTAGACATAAAATCACCCTGAAAAGGGGAGACACTGTACAAATCCCCCTGCTAATGCTTTAGACCAAATATCAGATCAATCCAACTTTTACAAGCTGAGAATTCTTGTAAGAAAATTGACAGACGTATGTACAGTCGAGGGTAAAACGTATGCTACTGTTGCCTAAAGGCAGGGCACAAAATCTTAAATATTTAATCAGACTCTTCTTATCTTTTTTTAATATATATTTGCATAACAATAAAAAAATTCGCTAAATTTTCATGTATACATGATTTAATTTCTCAGCCATCCAGAGGTTGCCACACGAATTCCATCCTTGTTGAAAGTCTGCTGATTTCCTCTGATTCATACATAGATGTTCCTCTGATTCATACAGAGATGTTCCTCTGATTCATACAGAGTAAGGTCTCCTTGTTATTAACCCCATATCTTCTCTTTTATTTTATAAGAGCTTTTCTGGATTAACCGTCATCAAACACGCTTATTGTAAACGTCGGGAACACAACGCAGGAATGTTAATGAGAACGTTTTGTAACCGGAACATGTAATACATCTCTGACGTGCTTTGTACCTCTTGATGTTCGGAATAATAAATATGAAGCAAACATATTTCGCCTTCGTCTTTATAATTCCTAAATTTTGGTGCCATGACCACAGAATATAGAGAAGGATATTGGTAAACTGAAGTCCATTAGAGCAGGACACTGAGCTGGGACAACTAGAATACTGCAGAAGTTCGATGATGCCCGGAAACTTCGGAAATTAACCATAAGGGATTATCTTATCACAGAAACAAAGAACTTTATGTAACCTGAATGAGAAGATATTAGAAGCAACAACTGAGGACAGCATGGAAGAAGAGATAATTGAGACAGATGAGTATCATCTAATGTAAGACACCAAAGTTAATCATTACAGAAAAATTTGCCAACAATCTTCAAGAATTCCGAGAAATTCATCAGTATATTTACCGAACAGATACAGTAACTCTGCATCAAATATGTACATCCATCAGATAGTGCCCCCATTATCATCAGTCAGAAGCAAAAATTCTCGCCTTCCGAAGCTAGACCTTCCAACCTTTGATGGCACCATATTTACTTGGCAAACATTCTGGGATTCATTCGAGTCTGCCATTCACACTAATTCTACGCTATCAGATGTACAAAAGTTTAGTCATTGAAGAGCACAGTTGACAGGTCAGGCATTACAAACCATACAAGGCTTTGCACTTACAAACTCAAACTGTACGGAAGCATTGAATCTTTTGAGGGAGCGTTTTGGCCAGTCCCATAAAATAACCAACACATATATGCAGGCATTGATTGATTTACCCGCACCACAGTACAAACGTATTTAGTTTGCACAACTATGATGACAAATTAAAAGCATATATAAGAGGTTTAGAGGCATTAGGTCAATCAGGAGATAGTTTTGAAGCATTATTGATACCCATTATACTGAAGAAACTTGCCGTCGAAGTATGCAAAAATCTAGCAAGAGAAAATAGGACCAATAACTGGCAACTTAATGATTTAGGCCGTATATTTTAAAGGAGATTAACATAGTGGAAGCAGGTAAATGCACCGAATTGTTGGGGAATTATCAACCCAAAGCTACGCTTTTAACTAACACTAGAAATGAAACATGCAAAACCAAAAAAGTTAGTAGAAATAATCCAGATACAGGACACCATGGTAACAAAATTAAGATAAAATAGAAAACTTGTGTATATTGATTACACGATCCCTCAAAATGCTCGAATTTTGTAGAATGCAACCACAGATTGTCAATTGTAAAACACAAGAAACTGTGTTTCAACTGTTTGGGCTCAAACCACAGGACTGAATGTAGATCACAATTCAGATATTGTCATTGTCAAAAGAAGCATCACAGCAGCCTATGTACAAATAATACACGTTTGTCCGATTACACACATACTGAAACACACAAACAGAAATTAAGAAAGACACAGAAAATACGGAGAATGGACATGCTACGGAGATCGCAAATTTTCACTCAAATAATGAAACAGAAGTACTTACTCAAAACTGCTATAGCGCCCATATGGTATGAAAATGGTCGTTCTGAAGCAAATATTTTGTTTGATGAGGGGGCGCAAAGATCTTTTATGATGGAAGAGCTTGCTGCATCTATGAATTTGCATACAACAAGTACTAAGTATTCAATTGACCACATTTGGATCCATGAAAGGAGAAGTAAGACGCCTTCTGAAAGCCTTAATTTAAGTTGAATCTGAACAAAGGCATAGAATCCCTATAGAGGTTTTGATCATACTGACCACTGCTGGGTTGTTGAAAATTCAAAGACAAGCAGCTATATCCAATTTAAAAAAACTTGAAGAATTTGAAATTAGCACATCCTGTATTGAGTGAAGACGCATTTCAGATATCACTACTTATCGGAGCCAATTTCTATTAGGATTCCACTAAGAAGTTGAAAGTTGGGTATTTACTGTCAGGGCCTATACAACTTACACAGAGACAACAAAAAACTTGCAGTACAGGCGCGGATTCAGGCGGGGCGCACCTGGCGCGCTCCCCCCCTAAAAACGAAAAAAATATAATTTTTAGTCTTAATTTTCACGATTTCCATGAGCTTTCCGCTGGGCTTCGCCCCTCTGGTCCCCTAACAAGGCACTGACCTGGACCAGCGCCCCCCCTAACGTAAAATTCTGGATCAGCACCTGCAGTATGTACAACATTTTGACACAGCACAAAGTCGAAGAGTAAACTCAAAGGAACTAGAAGGAGAAGATACTGAATACATGAAAAACTACCAGGCATCTTGTATTGACTTTAAAGAAGGTAAAAACATAGCCAAGTTACCATGGAAACAGGAGCTTGAACCACTACCTACGAACTTTAACGTCACAAAACTCATAACGGAATCAGTCATCAGAAAACTCAGCAAGGATCCAGAGATATTGAAAACTTATGGCACAATTATTACTGATCAGGAACACAGAGGGTTTATTGAAAAGGTAAAACAAATCAAACACACCACTGGTACCATTCACTACTTACCTCACCACTCAGTTTTCAAGGAATCATCTACAACCCTAGTGCGAATAGTCTATGAATGTAGTTGTAAGCAGTCAGAACAAACTCCTAGCTTGAACGATTGTTTGATGAATACACCACCTGTACTTAATGATTTGCCAAAATACTTCTAAGATTTCGTTTAAACCCAATTGCAATATCGACCGACATTGAGAAGGTGTTTTTGCACATCTGACTGCACATTGATGACCGTGATGCAACAAGATTCTTGTGGCGTTCAAATCCAACAGACCCTAATATTGAGCTAACTACTTACTGTTTTAAATCCGTTTTGTTTGGAGCAACTTGCTCGCCATTCATACTGAGCGCAACTTTGTTAGAACATTTTCAACAGGAAAACTCAGAAATTGCTGAAATGATCGAACGAGATTTGTACGTGGACAACATCCATTCTAGTGTGGAAAATGAAAAAGACACTTTGAAATATTATAACCAGGCTAAACAACTAATGTCAATGGGAGGATTCAACCTATGTTCATGGACATCTAATAGTCAACCTTTCAAAATAAGAGCTAAATCTGACAGTCTATTAGACAAGGACACGAAAATGAAAATACTTGGATTACAATGGAATGTTGAACTCCATTTTGCTCAACCAGTTATCATTCCGTCAAATCTTAAAGCAGTCAGAGAGGATATATGACCCACTTGGCCTTTTGAGTCCAATCACTATAAGAGCAAAAAAGGAATGTTTTCAATGGGATGAACAATTACCACAAAATCAACAGGGTAATTGTATTGAACTAGCAAAAAATATTAAGGAATCTGTGAAAACAATTTTCCCAAGATGCTACTTCAATGAGTACAAAAATACGAAGACAAAGAATATGTTACACATTTTCACAGATGCCAGCTTAAAAGCGCACGGCGCAGTCACATACTTATGCAATGGGAATGAATCCAAAATTGTGATGGCAAAGACTAGAGTAGCGCCACAGAAACCATTAACTTTACCCCAACTTGAACTGATGGGAGCCGTTATTGGAGCACGTTTGGCAAGACATTTAAAATCCACATTTAACGACACTGTACATGAAATAGAATTTTGGTCCAATAGCCAAATAGTTTTACATTGGCTTGTATCCAGTAAACCATTGAAACGATTTATTGCAATCAATTGCTGAAATTAAAGAATTAACAACACCTTACAAGTGGAAGTATTGTCCAACTGATCATTACCCTGCAGATATGTTGACACGAAGGATTGCTGCTAATCAATACAGAAATAGTTTATTATGGACAAATGGACCTAAATGGATAACAGACCCTGCAAAGTTTCCAACTCAAATTAGATCAGATAGTACAATTTTACCACGATTACGGAAAGCAAGAGCAAACAAGATGAAGTACAATCTACACAGAGAGACATCGGAATATACAATATCATTGACGTGGAAAAATACTCATCATATCAAAAACTGTTACGCATTACAGCATATATCTTGCCTTTTATCTACAATTGCAGGACACATCAAGGGTCATGTAATACTGAGGAAATTCAGAAATCAGCACTAATATGGATTAAATGTTACCAAAAACAAGCGTATCCAGAAGAATACTGTGCATTGAAAAGAAAAAAGAAAACCAAATAGATCTTTCGTGAGAATGAGGCAGTTACAACTTTATTTGGATGAAAACAACGTCATTTAATGTAAAGGGCGAATGCAAAATGAACCAATACCGGAAAAAGCAAAATATTCCATGTTACTGCTGGCAATTGAACTGTTACAATGCTTATTGTGAAAAAAGCTCCTCAACAATTACTGCATTCCGAAGTCAATTCTACTATTGCGCACATTAGGGAAAGTATATGGATACCTTCAATACGTCATTTGTCAAGAAAGTAATACGGCAATGTGTTACTTGCGGAAAGTTAACGGACCGCCTTATCAAGCACCAGATACACCGCCGTCGCCAAAAATAAGATTACAGGAATCACAGCCTTTACTGTAACCGGGATTGATAATACAGGTGGGCTTCACCTTAAAACTGAAAATGGTAACCTTTCAAAGGTGTACGTATGTTTATTTACCTGCGCATCAACGAGAGCTAAACATCTCGAGATAGTTCCTAGTTTCACTGATGATTCTGTCATACAAGCATACAGACAATTCACTGGTTGGAAAGCTACGCCGAGAGTTGATAATGCATTAACATTTGTTTCAGCATCTGGAGAATTTAAGCGAATATGGGAATCGGAAAAAGTAAAAGGAACCTTGATGAATTTCTGAGTGGATTCGCAATTTATTCCTAAACGTGCGCCATGGTTTGGTGGTTTCTTGGAGAGACTTATTGCCATTACAAAAACTGCCATAAAGGAAGTTCTAGGAAGTTCTTTGGTTAATATGGAAACACTCCACACAAGCCTCACGGAACTAGGATAGGAAATGATAGACCACTGACATACATTTCGTCAATTTTGGAGACAGTGAACTGATTATGCTGTCACATTTTCTATACTGCAGAAGAATTACATCTTTACCGGAAAATGTAATACATCTATGACATGCTTTTTTTAAACATTGGTAATTTTGTATTTTGTATCTCTTGTTTTTCTGAATAATACATATGAGGCAAACGTATTTCGCCTTCGTCTTTATAATTCCTACAATGCTGGAGGCCAAAACTAGGAAGATCTGTCAAACTTTATAAATTCAAAGTTACATTCAAAACGAAATATATCATTCACAAATTAATGAATGCAGATAAACCAAATATTCGGATAACAATCGGGGAAAATGGAAACGGTATTTTAAAAAAAAAATTCCTGTGTTCGAAGGAAAATAACAGCATAAAACTCCAGCACAGGAAACTATTTATGACCTTCACACTGCACAAGAGAAAATCTCCCAAATAATTCTTAAAAGAAAGAAAACTCTATGCATAACAAGGATGATTCTACATCTTTTAAAATGAGTCCCCAAACTAGTGGGATGTTTCCATGAAATTGGGAAAAATGTAAAATAATAACAACAATCTTAATTCAAGTCTGTCAGCCCACATAGTTGACAAGGTCATCAAGTGTCAGGAATTCTGTCAAACCAGTTTTTCATAGACTGTTCCCAAAAGTTTTGAGTTGAAGTATCTTACCAGTCTCCTTGCATTAATTCCTGTCTGTTTCTTCCATCAAATGATAACCAGACTGAACTACGAGCATGTGGTGCCACCATGATCTACAAAAAAAATTATCTCCCTAGAATTGTGAGCAAACAACAATATTTAACAGTTATGTATTTCTAAAAGAGTTGCAAGTTTGAACTTGATTGTGATTCAAAATAATATTGTAACATAAAAATTTACAATGAATTGTAGACTTATGATCCTTTATAAAATCCATCCGAGATGGATTAATTTGAAGGTTTGGATTTTTTAACTGTAACATACCTGTTAACAGTCCCAGAGGGATAATCTCTCGTTTGGTCAATCTCCCTCTGTTAAAAAGTCACCCACATGCGAGACACCAATCTCACTCTTTCACAAATTTCTCCCCCAAATATTACACAAATTATATTTTCAATGGTTTTTAAATAGAAGTATATGCAATGTTTATGTAATACAATATTCATTGAGAAACAATTAACCAATAATTAATCCTTTCGTTGTACTAATTGCTCAAATTTTAATTAGAAATCATTAGTAGAATAACTAGATATCATAGATTGACAGTTGACTCATTGACAACCATACCACCTTTTCCTTTCTTATATTTTAATTTTCAGTTATGGCTGAAGCAATTATTAAGTTGGAGTGACATAAAGGAACATTAATGTATTTCAAACTTAGGAGCTTCGCAAGCGCAGCATTACGACCGCAGCATGTTGACATGTGAAAGGTGAACAAATGAACCTTTGGGTAAGTGTGGACACAGTTTAATGTTGGACACAGTATAGAGCTGGACACAGTATAGAGCTTGACACAGTAAAGTGCTGGATACAGTGATAAGAATGGATAAAAGATCATTTTGACTCATATTATCCTCACAACTGGTGTCACTTTTTAAATTTTTTCATAGGGAATCATTTTGAAAAAACTCATTAAAATCGTATAAAAAATAAAAATTTTTCCATATTATATGAAATTAAATTCCCCCTCCCCCCTACTTTGACCCCTTTTAGCTCGAAAACAGTTAGAGATAAGAAAATCAGTTGACATTCTCCTGAAATCTCTCATTGAGAGAAATTAAATAAAAAAAACCCCATCAAAATCAGATGAATAATAAAAATTTCTCATCTCCTGCAAAATCACATTGTTAAAACCCTTTGACCCCTTAAAAAAAAAAAATAAAAAATAAAAAATAAAAAAAAAATAAATAAAACAGTAAATTTTATGAAAAAATACTTTGAGTAACTTTTGTTGCATTTTTCAAAAAGAATCATCTGCAAAAAAAACCCATCAAAATCAGATGAAAAATAAAAAAGTTTCAAAAATTAGGGCGTGGCCATTTTTGGACCCCCTATATCTCAATAACAGAAAAATATAGGTCATGATGCTTGTAGCCTATTATGTTGAATTTTTCATGGGGAATACAAAGAAAAAACCCATCTAAATTAGACGAAAAAAATATAAAACTTACATCTGAAAATTGAAAAATCCCCTATTGGACCGTTGAGGCTAGATTACCCAAAATCAATCCCACCTCTATTTTATTTATACCTGTATTTTCGATGCCAATGCCAATATGCCTATAACATAATACGACTACAAATTTTTGGGGGCGTATGAAAATGGTAATAAACCAGTATCTCTCAATACCATTGAAATAAAAAAATCACCCAAAATTTCGAGAAAATTTCAATGGGTTTAAAAAAACTGTAAAATATGGCTGAAATTGTAGAAGAGTCAATACGGTTTTAGAAAAAAGTCAATACTGAACTTTAAATAAGGATGCATTTAAACTTTAAATTAGGGGCCAAAATTGGGCCTGACCACACCTAATCTGGTTCTTACTTTGATTTCTACTCCTGCAGGAACAATAATTGGTCGGAATGATAAAGAATGTGGACAGATCGGACACAAAACAATGGCCGGTACATTAGGATGGACCATAGAAGCTCCGGCTGACATAGCATAGGCGGTACTTCCTGTTGGTGTAGATATAATCAAACCTAGGAATACAAAATAGTAACATATTACACTCTTGTTATCTGACAATTTTTTTTGAATGTCACAATTTTTACAAGAAAAACACTACACTCTTCAAAATATTATGTATAACATTATACATGTGTATATTATAGAAATCAACGATATGGAATAAATACCAAAAAGACCGCAATCCAAATGTACATTCAACTTCTAATAAGATCACATATTTCAGTAAAAACCTGCTTTATCAGGTCATTGTTTATTTCTTCTGTTGTAGGTATATCTTTTCATTTTGACCCTCACTTAAAAGGTCACCTTTTGTCACAAAGTTGACCCTCATACAGTTTGACTGTACCTGTAGCTATGGTATTTTGAACCCCTACCCCTAAAAATCTAACAATACTTTACAAAATATTTGATTATATCATTTGCTTTTGGTATTCTGTCCCCAGATTATGGAATTCTCAATCCCATGCACCATAATATTTAGACTATTCCATGGTATTTTGTACCCCCTACAATGTCATTATGAACCCTCTGTTCAATTCTTAAGAAAAATTTCAACATTTTTATTTCTACATGCTATTCTGAGTATGGAGCATGGAATTTAAAAAAGATTCATTTTTCATGATGGGATTGAGAATAAACTCAGGTGCTTCACAAGCGCAGCATGATACGACCGCAGCATGTTGACATGTGAAAGGTGAACAAATGAACCTTTGGGTAGGAGTGGACACAGTATTTTGTTGGACACAATAATGTGCTGGATTCAGTAATGTGGGGGACACAGTAATATTACTGGATAGGTGATCATTTTGACTCGTATTATACTCAAAACTGGTGTCACTATTGCTTAATTTTTCATAAGGATCATTTGAGAAAACCCCATCAATGTCCTAAAATACATGTATTATAAGGATTGGTTAACTAGAACAAAAGTTATCGTGCAGAAACCAACGTGTCTACAGACCCCAACGCCGACAGCGCCATACCATAATACGACCGCAATTTTTTAAATTATTTTTTTGAAGATTTTGAAGTTTTTATCTCTAAATGATTCCCAGGTTTAAAACTGTTCCATTACAAGGTGACCTTTTTAGTTGACAGATGTTGAACTAAATTATGGTTATTTAAATCACTGAATTACTACAGTACTAACTACCAAGGTCAATTCTATCAAAGTCTGGTTCCATAAGCCCACTGATTTTACTGTGTTTATTTGGGGTTAAACACACTTTCAACAGTGTTTCAGTAATATATTTCTTATCTGATTTTTATGAAATTTTCACAAATGAACAGAGAATTTTCAGCAGTTTTATTGTTTTTTTTTGGACAAAATGTTCACTTCTTCTGTTTTCAAGAATTCATGATTTTAAGAGAAATTTTAATTTTTGACTTCACTTTTCCCAATATGTTTAAGTAAAATTTTAACTCATGAATTCTAGAAAGTGGATAGTTAGAAAATTGTACCAGAATTAAAGGTAAAACTGTTAAACAGTGCAAATTTTATGATAATCGGACAAGAAATGGCTTTGTAGTAATTTTTTGAAAAAATGATTTTATATGAAATATGATGTAAAAAAATGATGTGGTGCAATATGCAATATATCTGGCCACATACTGTAGTAAAGAATTGACTACTGAACATAACCTTTCCTGAGTAAATAATAAGTAAAGGAAATAAAAAACTTAGCTTTGAGTCTTCCCCGGAAGACGTGTGTCGCCTGCATGTCAACAATAGAACATTGTAATATGTTTG
>JAULBM010205380.1:0-17331 GCA_032357055.1 Geukensia granosissima
AATTCACAGTGTTTTCGAATATTTTGAAATTGGCCATACTTGTGAAATATTATCATGGGAAAGTGGCCAAGGTCCTTATGAAAACATTGTATCATTTGTCATACAATTTATGTGAAGCTGTACTTACAAATTTTACACAAGAGCTATTTTAGTTAACTCGTGGATTTAACAGTATGTCTTAATGTCTTAAGAAATAAGGTATTTCCTATAATTTCACAAAATGTTGAAATTCTCGAAAGAGTTATGTTCCCTTTTTGTATTTTGTTAATTACTTTTTATTTTACCATTTCAATTCTATCATTTTTTATTATTCAACTAAATTTTAGGTTTTGACTAAATTATCAATTGTTTCATTTTTTCGAAAGTAATTATGTAATAAGAGTACCATTTCTAAATGATATTGATCTTTGATATAGTTATTTTGTCACATCTCTACCTAATCAGTACGTTAAATGGTACGTAACGCATAGTAAGACAGTTTACTGGTGAGGTTGCCATAGCAATTATATTGTTGTTACTCGTTTGTTAAATTTATTGAAGACTCGGAACCATTTTGAAATTCATTAACACCAATAATTCATAATTGTTTTGAGCTGGGTTTATTGTATTCTGACTTTAACATTTCCATTTAATAAAGTTTGTTTTCCGAAAGTGATATTATGATATTTTAATAGTTATTTGTATTACAAAAACATATTTTATATTTTTCAAAGCATTTCAAATTACATACCGAAGTTCAAAAGAAAATTACGGTTTGTCTATTTCAATGGTTAAGCATCGTAAAATATCTGCAGATAGTTAAATCATCTGTTCTATACGAATTTCATATTTTGAAGCAAAATTACCTCTGGACGCCAAAGATAATGATCGAAAGTCTTGTTGCTATAACTCTAGGATTAGCAAAACTTTTAAATAGCAAATCATTTAGAAATTGTAATTTTCTCCAGTCTAATGATACCACTTTCAAAATAGACGAATAAAGAATGTAACAATCTTTTTTCTGAAATTTATTTCTAGGCAAAAGAAAATTAAAGTTGTATAGTCTAAAGTTTCCTTGAATGAATCCGTAATTAGCATGTTTTTGTAAGAATTCTCCCCCATTTAAGTATATCTCAATAAATCTCAATTTAACTTTAACGTGAAAATATCTTTAACGTTGATATTTTCGCAAAATCCACAATATTTGTTGAGATAGATGCCAATTATTATAAAAAAAATCGCATTTGCAATAAATTGTTAGGTGAATCAAAATTAATAACAATTATAAAACATAAATTTCACCATTACCGCTTTATGGATTTTCTGGCCTGTATGGGAGGCAACTCTTATAAATCCAAATATACGAAAACACCTTAGGGACCGGTCATTATTTATCTCCAGCGGTGGGTCGGCAAATGTAGGGGGTTCAAAGAAAAAATAGCAGTACTTGAAGGGGGTTTATGTATTTTTTTACTTATTGATGAGGGGGTCATGATTTTTTGTAAAGAAAAAAACATTTACACATGTACTTGTGAAATATCTAGAATTGTGTACATATTAAATGTCTTGAGTAATCAAGCTTTTTATGCTAAATGCAAAGGGGGGTTATTATTATTATTTTTTTTGGTACTTTAGACAGGGGGGTAAGAATTTTTCTGTGTTTGGAAAAGGGGGTGGGGGTAAGTTATTTTTTTTTACCGGATCATTTTTCAATTTGCCGGTCCACCCCTGTAGATAAATAATGACTGGTCCCTAATTCTGAACTCAATGATAATAAATAGAAACGTTTTTGACGTTAAGTATATCTATAAAAAGAACAATGAAATATAATTAACTCTATCGCATTATAGTACAACGAACAATACAAGTATTACGGTCAATTTTGTAGTGTTTAGGACGGTGCATTGGAAAATGTGAAGAACCTTTGGATTAAAACTGTAGGTTGTATTGGTTGAAAAAAAAGTATACAAAACTTTAGCTATTACCAGAAAAGTATATAAAGAGGAATTCGAAAATACCAAAGGGGTCAACAGAAATCGTTAAGTCGGAAGACAGACAAGACCATGGCCAACAAAATAGTCAAAGTAGTCAAAATAGTCTCAGTAGTCAAAGTCGGTATATTGTCACAATCGATGTCAGTCACAACCAGTATAGGAACGGCTTTGTATTCATGACGGTCGGTAGATTTCCATTGTCATCTGTGAAATGGATATTACTAACTTAGTTGCATGCCCACAAAACAGATTTGTCATTATAATTGGCGTTTGCGATAACATTCCAAAATAGAATAACAATATAAAAAAATTATTTACATTACATATCTGTCGACAAATTTCATTTCTAAACAGTAATGGGAATTTTACTGATAAACCGATTTTAAGTTGAGGCAATATGAGTAAAAAGAACCATATAACTGATAGACAAAGTCTTTGATAATAATTATAGTCAACTTCAAAAAATTATTTATGACCTACACCACCCTCCTTCACAATTTGTTGCGAAATCCAACAGACCAAATTTTGCAATCGCACCTATTTAACTCTTAGTGGAATAGTGGCGATGAAAATTTCACCTAATGAATACATTTTCTGTGGAACATTTCCTATTGGAAATGGAAAATGTTCCTAAAAAACTGATTTTAAGTTGATGCAATACGAGTTTAAGAGAACAAAATAATGGATAGACCAAGTCTTTGATAAATGGTCATAGAAAATTTCTAAAAATCATTCCAACCGATCCACACCAATTTTCCGATCGTCACTATCTTAAGTATAAGTGGAATTGGGAAGATGAAAATTTCATCTAAAGAGTACATTTTCTCTTAAAATTAAACTGGTAAACTTTGTAATGCTTAGGTCGGAGCATCGGAAAATGACTAGGCCCTTTTGGTTGAAACTGTTAATCGTTTTAGTGAAAATGTAAACAAGATTTCAAAAACCTAATTTTACTATTATCAGAACTTTTATTTTGCACGCAAAACAGATTTGTCATTGTAGTTGGGGAGTTGTTAATTTCAAAATGGAATAACCAAATAAAAACTATCATTTAGTTTATACATATCTGTCGAAAACGTTCATTTCTAAGTGATAATTGAAATTGTACCGATAAAATGATTTTAAGTTGATTAAATATGAGTTTAACTTACTAGGGGATAGACAAAGTCTTTCATAGTTTGGTGTAGAATACCCATGCGAGAGATCAAGAGTGCATAGTCAAAAGAGACAAGGCAAATTTGAAACATACTAAAAGATAAAACGTAAAAAAAGGACAAAAGCTTGGAAAACACGAACTCCTTTACAAATCAGAAGTGGAATCAGGACCTCATGAAGGGTAAGCATTTCCTGTCTTGCGCGCAACACCCGTCGTGGTTTCCTTAATGTTGTAATCGGTGTCAAATCCACTTGCCGTGGAATCCTCAATTTCAATTCCGGGTAAACGTCAATCCGAGGTGAACTTTTATTTGTTTTACCGGTAACAGGTCCATAACAAGGTTAGATACACTGAAACCATATGGTTCAACCAATTCGTGATGGCGACAAAAAGGTTTTAGGAGGGACGATTACAACCTTGATTGGATGTATCCTTATTGTAATAATTTATGCGACAACAGCAATGCTCTCTTCAGAAAATCTTGATACTTGGAACAGGCTAGAGATAATCGAATCAGCTGCGAATCATAAACACCGTAGAGAGGGTAACCAGTAATATTGTCACATAAATATAAGAAGTTTACAATAGGAAAATTGAAATCATCCCGTTTGTCGTAAATCTTAGAAACAAAGTTTCCCTGTTGGTCAATTTCGAGATATAAATCTAGGTAGGAAGACGATTTTTTAGTCTGTGGTCTCCTTAATTTCTTGTTCGCTGGGATATATTCGGTCGAGATGTTCACTGAACATATGATTATTATTCAGTGACAAAAAATTATCAATAAGGCGAAAAATAAAATTAAACGATCTGGCCAATTTCTTTTTTGCCATTTCGCAGGAGTCCCTAAACAAACTCTGCTTATATACGAGTACAAAGACAAGACGGCTTGTAGGGGTGCACAATTTGTGCCGATTAGAATGCCAACTGTTTGTTGAAAAATCAGCCAACACTTTCAACAAAAATGTTGTCAATCAGAGAGTCCAGTATTTTGACAATATCACCTTCTCGGTAATAATTAGCACAAACGGTGTGTTCTCTAACGAGGTAAGTCATCATTTACCAAAAACCAAATATTTATATAAATGATTTTCATTTAGTTTTAAAAAAACCCTGATGTATCAATTTTTTAAGATGGTCTTAAAGTTGTGAATGTGTATTCGTAGTGTAAAGGGTAGAAAAGTCATAAAACTTTTAAAGAATCGGATTTGAGGTATTGAAGAAGATCTTTAGACTTTTTAATATCCACATTTGATTAACAACGCTTGCGGAGTACGCTTTATCACAGTACTTTTGAGGGCTTTCCTTGACTGTTGACAGTATAGTTGTAAGTAATTTAAAAAAATAATAATAGTCAATTGAAAAAAGTCATTCAACTAAACCCACCAACCTACACCATTTGTTTCGAATCCCAAATGATAAAACCAAGTCTTGTGATCGTCACAACTTAGGTATTAGTGGATTAGTGGTAAAGGAAATATCACCGAATTAGTACTGTCATCTTTAAACGAAAATGTGGGGGATTATTTCCCTAACCAACTCAGTAAGGGACAGAACAAAAATTTCAGTTTTTTACTTGCAGGCATAGGAAGGATCGAAATCTAAAAAGTTTAAAGTTTAGAGATGATTGGTTAACATTACAGGTACACGTGTATTTGTTGCTATGGATTCGGGTTTTTTCTTCGCATCCATTGTCTGCGATTTCTTCTATCTTAGTTTTACACAATCAAAAATTTTTCATGTGAAATCTTTTTGAATCTAGCGTCGCAAGAATTCCACTTGAAATAAGCATGAACTCAACGTGACATTTAAATGAAATTCATTTCACATGATTTCCTTGTGATAAAATGTGAATGGCGTTTTACATGAATTTCAGATGAATTCTATAACAAAGATATTTTGCTCTCTATAGTATGTGGTTCTTTTATACATAAGTATTTATTAAAGAACACAAACTTTAATAAATTCTAGCCATAAAACAATCGGACAAGGGGATATAAAAACATTTGATATCAAACAAGGTTTTGAAAATTTTATTCCTGATTTTTTTCATTGTTTTGTTATATATGGGATATTCAAGTGCAGTACAGAAGCCTAACGATTTCGATTTTATTTCAAACCATGGTTGTTATTATTTTTATATACCTAAGATAACATAAAGCAACTTTTACCTGAAGATTGAACGTCCATTGTCCGAATTTTTACATAAACTGATAATTCAATAAAATATAAAATACAAACAAAAACAGACATGACTATCAAAAATTTACAAATGTTAAATTATGCCAGTTGCTTCAGATATAAAAGGGGAATGATGAAAGATTGTCAGTGAGACAGCCATTGAGAACGTATAAATTACAAACATTGACAGACCCTGGGGCCTTCAATTATGAACAAATATTCACTCCAAAAGACCCCAGAAATAACATCTAATGATATCAAAATTTCACAGTTAACGACCATATAAGTAAAAAGGTAACAATTTAACATAAAAACAAACGACATCTACTGAATTATAGGCTTCTAGCTTGAGACACGCAAAAATGTATGCGGCGGGGTTTAACATGCCTGTGAGTACTTAACCACCCTCTAAAAATGGAACCGTTGTACGTTATTTCAAATTCTTAAATAAAAATTATTTAAATACATTTCCCTAGTTCGATTTGTTCAAAAAAGGCAAGTCTCAATACCCGTGTTCTTTGCTTATGTAAAAATTGCTGTTTTTTTTTAATTAAGTTACGATACAGAGTAAATTTTACATCTTCGTTTCCTCCATTCTTTTTTGTACTGACAACACGTATAAATCATACTAATAGATATAAAATATAGAAAAATATTTTTGATTTTCTAAAATTCTCAATTCCTTCGACAAATAAAAGTTTTAAACTTTAAATGGAAATAGAGATCATTTTCAAATGAAAAATATCTGAAAGATAAAAAAGTTACCGGATCCTTTTTTACAATGAATTTTTTAAGAATAACGAAGCTTCCTTCATAGGATTTTTCTTCAAAAAAAGTTAAAAGTGCGAGACACAGTTCATAAAATTTCCATTAATAAGGATTCTTTTATAACCCCTCTCCTCTAGTGTACACCTTCTTGACCCGTAGAAATTGTTGATAGATTTAAATGACCTTAAACGTGTTTGATCTTAGTTAAAGTAGTTATCATGACCAATCAAGAAGAAGCTAAAACACAACAACGCATTATAAAACTTAGTAAGATAAAGCATTAGACAGAGGAAAAACGAAATATCTACGAAAATTGCAAATATGCACGTGGTGAAAATACACAAGTAGTTTACATAACACTTAAGCGCAAGTCCTCAGAATACCACAATGCGCGTAAAATTTAAATCAGAGAAAACAATAGGTTTTTTTTAATATCTGTATAATAGCACATGGCTAATACTTAACAACGACTGTAATCATAATTTATATTTTAGTAAAGACTTTGGAGAGATAAAATGTTACATCTTGCTTAATTCTTAAACAGACATGAACCATAATATTTTTAGAGGTTTGGGGCAAGTTAGAAAAAGGGCAATAAAATCTACTTATTGAACTCTACTTTTGAGGCTGGATAATCAGTTTCCTCTTTAAAGATATGCGCAGCTTGTCAATAGGAAATTACAGATTTGATGTCTCAGAAATCCATACATGTTAGTTATAAAAAATTATCCTCTGGACAATAAAAGGTGAAAATAGGTCGTTAAGCTATATTTTACATCTGATATCCATGGCGTCTTCTGTTTTGTTTATTCAACTTTTACTTCATTAAAGGTAAGCTGAATCCGGTTTCATGTTGATTCGTAAATTATTATGACCAGAACTCATTTGGTCTTTAATCAGGGAACGGAGAAATTAGAGTTTGTCCCACGGGGTTTCTCGTCCTTAAAAGTGCATAACATTTTTCAAAATTATGTCAGAATCGATAACCATGCACTTTTCTGATAAGAAGGGCCATAAATATGCTAGAAAACTGATTTCGATCCCGATTGACACATTTGATAACTTGTGTCATCGTTTCATAAAAAATGTTAAAAGTTGTTAATACATGTCAACAAGATTTAGAAGAAAGGCAGTAGGCGCGAGTCCAAGACGAGTGTTTAAATGACGTGTTTATTGTGAAGTTTACCTCCACGAAGAAGATCATTTTCGGAATGTTCACAGAGGAATGGAAAATATCACTTCGGTTGTCTCACGTGTTATAAACAAACGTTTTACATTACATAAAAATCAAAACTGTTTTAAAAAATTATCTTTTTAATCAAAACAGGTAATGTTATTCATTGACAATCAAAATTTCTTCAGAAACAATGCAGAATAGCCTTATAATAGTCCTATTAAAACAAGATTTATGTCTAGATATTTATCCACAAACAACTGGATCAAATCCTATTGTTTTCGTCCTTTCAAGTTCAACTGACTATATAGAGCATTGTTTCTTGAAGGTTGGCAGAGTAAAGTACCTATTTCATGGTATTTACCAAAGGGCGGTTCTATTATGCACTTCTGTATTCAGCCTATTTAAAAGTTACCCGAAAAACAAAAATTACATCAATTTTACAGCCTCGGGAGATACACGGCTGTTGTGGGTTAAATCCCCGGACGTGTTAAACTTACGACATCAAGCTTGCAATTGGATGCGTCTCCGATGATCACGCGGCATTCAGATCTGGTCGTTTTGAAGTCATTAAATTCAGTATAGAAGTAAGCTTATAAATTTAAATTCTTCCAAGAGCTATTGATCAGTTGCTGTATGTTTTTGAATCTTCGTATTTTATTTTTGTCATAACTGGACAAAATATTGATACAGCAGTAGGCAGGCAACATCTTGTAAATGAAAAAGTGTCAGCTTTGACAAGAAATTTAAGTCTTACCTTTACAGCATCGCAATTCCCAACAGCCATGCAAACGTTCTATCAATTTTCTTTGATTGTTAAATTAAATTGTGTTTCTTCATCGTGCCTGGTATTAGCAGATTCCTATTCAAGAGTTATCATCAATCTATAAACACAAACATCTTGTATTTAAAAGATTGGCATTGATTAAACGACTCTGGAGTGTAGGACAGATCACTTGATACGTCACGTAAACGTTAGGCGTCAAATTTATAGTGCTGAAACTACTTACTGATTCTCAAGTGAATTGGACCAGTAAATATCCACCTCTCAATCGTTTATTTTTATTTAAAGCTGTAAAAACTCAACTGTTTCACGTCGTGACTGTTAATTTCAATTTGTTTAAAAACTGATACTATTTAAAATTTATATGAAAAATATAATTAGAGGATCTTATAAGTTGTATTTCTTATAAAAAATAATTGTTTATAAGTAAAAGACATTTGCGGATTATGCTACCTCGCAAAGTTATATAAAACTTATATGAAAAATATAATTGCAGAATATTATACGTTGTATTTCTGATAAACAAACGATTGCTTATAAGTAAGAGACATTTATGGAATATGCCCCCCTTACCATGTTTTCATTTAAGAAGGAGGGAGGTAATTCTTATTTGTCTTCTCATGCAAATTATGAAAAATTTGCATTTTTGCCCTGATTCGACCCTTGTTGAAATTCTTGATTCCACAATTTTCTCCGTTTTTTAGATGGGGTAAGGTATTCATGGCATAATATTATATTAAATTATAATTATATTATTTATAAATATTCTTGACATCAGTGTCAAACATGACAAACAATCATGTCTTTTTATTTTTTTCTGATTTAAAAATACACATGCATTTGTCTAAACTGTTCTAGTCTCTACTAATAAACGAGTTTGAGATGCAACGGGAAAGCCTTTTCTGTCCTCCCATTCATCTGTCCATAAATATTTTTAGCACAGCATCTTCTTAACCTAGCGTTCTGCTTCAATAAAACTTTAAACAAAAGTAGTAAACTCCACGAAAATATTAAAATATATTATTGTCATAAATCATACCCCAATTCCAACTTAACTACTTAAATCTTGATATGCAAATGCCATGCAGCATTGCTAAATATCTTCTCTATATACTATCCTGTTCGTCTTGATAGTAATCTTTTACTTTCTTTTCATTCATTTGTTTTCATAATTCTTAACTCCTTTTTCATTTCCCATCATGATTCGACCCTTGTTAAAATTCTTGATTCAACAATTTTCTCCGTTTTTTAGATGGGGTAAGGTATTCATGGCATTTACCACATGTCAAGATTACTACCATATATGGAAAGATGTTATGGAAGGTCAGATAGCCCTAACATTCTCAATATTTGACCAAGAAGAAATCTGCGCAGAGAAGTAAAAGATATTGCAGATTTTAATACAATCCCAAAGTCTCATCAATTTCTATGCCCGGATTTTTTTCCAGCAGCGAAATGAAGTTTTTGTACCCGAAACAGTAGAATTCAGGTTTTGCAAAATATTCTAAATTCTATTGAAAAAAATTTCTATAATTGATACTGGAATTTGTCTTAAATAATAAAAAAAAATGGAACTTTCTGAACTTCTTATTTTATTATGTGCAAATTTAGAAGCATTTTTTTTCTTTTTGTAGTGTACTTGATTGTTTTGTATATGAAAATCTGATACACGGTGACAATTAATTAGCTGACTTATTTCGTTGTCGTTTTTCTAAGGAATGCATGTTAAAATAAAGGTGTTTTTCAGTAGTTCATAATTTTTAATTTCAGAGTAGCATAGCTGTGTATTGGAAAACTTGTATTTTTTAATAAAAAAAATCAAAGAACAAAAAGACAAGGTTTGTTGGAGATAAAGAAAAAGGCAAGACTTTAAAAACAGAAAGGAAAATCGTATTCCACCACTTCTCTCAACATTAGGTTTAAGTTATCTGGAAAGGGAAGACTTCCTTCACAAGTTTTTTTCTTATAAAAGGAATTCGAAGATACCAAAGGGGCAGACAGAAATCGTTACGTCGGAAGAGAGACAAAACCATGGGTAACAAAATGAAACGAAAGACAAACATAGAACACACAACACTACACTGAAAAACAAAGCTGGAGTAACACGAACCCTACAAAAACCCGGGTGAGTGCAGGTGTTCTGGAAGGGTAAGCAACTCCTGCTCCTCTAGTGGCACCCGTTGTGAAACTCAGTAGTCAAAGCCGGTGTATAGAACAATCGAACGGATTTGTATAAACGATAGTGGGAAGATTACATTGTAAATAATTTCAATAGCTGGAACCAGGAAATTTAAGAAAATATATGGCAAAACGATACATCTTTATAAATATTCATGACATCAGTGTCAAACATGACAAACAATCATGTCTTTTTATTTTTTTCTGATTTAAAAATACACATGCATTTGTCTAAACTGTTCTAGTCTCTACTAATAAACGAGTTTGAGATGCAACGGGAAAGCCTTTTCTGTCCTCCCATTCATCTGTCCATAAATATTTTTAGCACAGCATCTTCTTAACCTAGCGTTCTGCTTCAATAAAACTTTAAACAAAAGTAGTAAACTCCACGAAAATATTAAAATATATTATTGTCATAAATCATACCCCAATTCCAACTTAACTACTTAAATCTTGATATGCAAATGCCATGCAGCATTGCTAAATATCTTCTCTATATACTATCCTGTTCGTCTTGATAGTAATCTTTTACTTTCTTTTCATTCATTTGTTTTCATAATTCTTAACTCCTTTTTCATTTCCCCACTTCTTATTTTCTCGTCACCATTCATTATTATTCGAGTAGCATGACCTTCTAATTGTCTGAATTAGTATAGTGTATTATTTACAAGGAGACGGATTAGTATAAGCATTACTGCTACTATGTAATTATTTTTTTGTATTTCATTGTTATGTTGACTATTATGAATAAATATGTTTAAACTAAAATAAATCTCTTCTAATGTAATATCAGTTTCAGGGGGTTAAATTCGAATATAGGAGATGTGGTACGTTTGAAAATGAGGCAAATATCAAGGTGAATTTTCGGCGCAAAATCTCTGTTTTATCATTTTTCAATGTTATTTTTGGCAATGATTGCGCACCTATTGTCTACATTTGTAGAATAAACTTGACGACAGGAAACAGCAAATCTAAGTACTTGAAATTTATTTTCAACTTGCTTTCAACATGAATGTATATAGTGACCTCTTGCAAGGACTGAAAATCAATTCCAAAAATCCCCAATCCAAAAATTCAAATGGTCGTCACCCTGTTTTCAATCATCTCGAAAACTCTGGCATGACATTTGAACACAAGTAAAAATGAAAGTAAGTTTTTTAGTTAAAATGCAGAAAATAAAACTTTTTTTACCAGGTTGCATTTGGATTGATTTTGCTGTAAATTATGTTACATGATTATGCTAGACTGTTGAAAATCTATGAGAAAAGGTGAGTTTTTTCCGTGTCAAGTTTTTAAAATTTGCGTATCATATGATATTCCATTTATCTAACAATCAAGCATCAAGTGACACATCATATTATACGTAATTTTCAAAAGCTTGACAAGGAAAAAACTCACTTTTTCTCATAAATAATCAACAGTCTAGCATAAATTCTCAAGCATGCACTAAACCAAAATATTCACTGTAGTAGCCAGCACAGCTCATAATACGAAGTGAGCTGAACAGCAACTGTTGAATTTTATTCCGTTCACACAGACGCATTGTTTTTAATAAAAAGGATTTGGTTTTGATCAATTACACTTATTTGTGTTATAAGGGCACTGTCATTTCACAGATGTGTCACTTGATGCTTGATTCTTAGATAAATGGAATATCATGATACGCAATTTTTAAAAACTTGACAAGGAAAAAAACTTACTTTTTCTACAAAGATTAACAACAGTCTAGCATAATCACTAAACCTACTGCTGAGTCGTTTCCCTTTATCGCATGCATTACATACGGCGAATTCTTGTTAGACATGGACATTTGAACCTTATCTGATATTTTATCTCAATTTCTCTAAATGTTATCCGCTTTTCTCGCCTTTCGACCGGTTTTTTTAAATTGTAATTATTAATCCGAGTTCACCGATAATCAACGCCACGTAAAGTTTAGCGGACTTTTACTGACGACGTCACTATTTAGTGGCGCATTTAAGATCATAGTTCATTTAAGAATTAGAAAAAAAAATCTTACATTGTTAAAACATTAATAATCGTATTTTTTTCAAACACTTCAAATTTCACGCCGAGTTTAGACATTTTATGCTATCTCTAATGTAAATACTATTATCACTGGCTAACAATGTCAGATTCTCTATATATATTAGTTAAGATGTTAAGTGGTAAATTCAGCATATTTAATTTTCTGTGAAAATGTTTCTGAAATTCTTTGTTCATCATTATAATGAATTTCGGTAATTCTATCTTTTGATAGGCTTTCAATGTCATGAAATCGTAACCGATAATTTAAAAAACGATTCAGGCTTCAACGCCAGAAAGATTACAAAAATTTCTAGTTTGAGAATTTTCTCATAGCCAACCAGATTGAGAAATATTGTTGGTTTTCATAGTAATTAGGAAAATTTTGAGACATACAGACTTCTAGTTTTATGTTTAAAGAGCCTGGGTGTTTTGATAACCACAAAGATTGATGTTAAAAAAACAAAAAAATCAATCGTTGTTTCAGGTATGTCTAGATTTATTGGGAAGTTGTTATATACCTTTACCTCTAGACATTGTTGGCACGTAGTATAAATATCAACTAACCGAGAATGCATAAAGGTGATATGTGTCTATGTTATCTATCCTCGAAGGCCCTTTATGCGCTGAATCCTCGAATAAAAGAACCATTCACACCTTAAACGAAATCAACATTCCAGTAAGTTAAACTTGAATTCTAATTATATTTACCTTTATGGAAATCTTATTATTATGGAAGAAATTTGCTTTCTTCTTCTTTACAGCAAACATTTATTTATACATTTGCAGTCGGAGGTCTTTTGTACATCAAATGATATTAATGTGCACAAACTCCCGGAAGCCTTTGAAAAATTAAAGAAGTAAACATAAAAATGTATTCTGCGTTTGCAAGATAATAACAGTTTGACCGGAAATTATTCTCCGATCCGATTCCTTATTTTTGTAATAATGCTTCCTGTCCTGGATTCAGTAGTAATGCGTGGTATCGCGACAAATTATGATAAGTTACACACGTTAAAGTAACTTTGAAACAACTGGCAATCACGTCCAATCGGCAAAGCTCGGAAACCAACCAAGCATTTAAGATGCCGGGATTGGCCGAGAACAATGTTATTGGACCAGGATTTGTTGTTTTAAACGAATGATTACTATTAATAATAAATTGATGGTTGATTACAATCAGGAACTAAAATTATTATAGATTCAATTCTGAAGGCATTTTTGATTTACTGAAAATTTAAATTATTTTGTCTATAAGAAATGAAACAGAAAAAGAATATATGTGCATAGATTAATTATAAGATTTTACTAGCGTCTTGTAACTTTCTGGTATTACATGCACAAAATGATTTCTTTATTTAAACTTCAAAATATATTGCGTACAAAATTGCACATTATTCATGCATGTATAATCGCCTTAGTCATCAAGTTGGTCATTTGACAACAGTTTTTTTTATATACAATTCCTGCAGTACTCTTTTGGTACTAAATTATAATTAGTTTGTGCTGATTTTGGTGTAACAAAATGTTGCATTGCCTGTTACCTGAGCGTCCCTTTTTTATTGCAATGGCTGGTTCTCTCCTTTACAATCGGGTTACAGAGTACCCTCGTATCTACGATATATCGATTGTTAATAAAATTGGTAGTGCTTAAGGGTTAGACAAGAAACATAACCAATCAGCTTAATTTGAACTTCCGAAAACAAATGAAATATCACCGGATTTTTACTATAATGAGTAACACGACGGTTGTCACTAGTGGAGCAGGAGATGCTTACACTTTCGGAGCACCTGAACTCACCCTGGTTTTTGTAGGGTTTGTGTTACTTCAGCTTTAGTTTTCAGTGTAGTGTTTTGTGTTCTATGTTTGTCTTTCGTTTCATTTTGTTGGCCATGGTCATATCTGTCTTCTGACTTAACGATTTCTGTCTGCCCCTTTGGTATCTGCAAATTCCTCACTCAAAACCTTAATTAAAAAGGATTTTTGGTAAAAAATATTATATTTAATAATTTGCTTCAGGGACTTTTACTGTTTTCATCATGACGGTTACTCAACGGTTCTGACTATCATTGGATTTCAAAACCAGTAACATGACGGGAACCATGTGGACATGCACCACCCTTGTTTGATGAGTTCATGTCGCTCAATCATTTTTTTTCTGTGTAGCATTTTGGATGTCTTTTTCTGTCTTCTTTGTGATCGCATTTTTAGAACTTTTTTTTCTTCTGTTTCCTCACATTTTAGATGCCTTTTTCTGTTTTCCGCTTTCTGTGTCCTCGCATTTTGGATGCCTTTTCTGTCTTTTGTGTCCGCGCATTTTGGATGCCTTTTCTGTCTTCTGTGTCCTCACATTTTGGATGCCTTTCTGTCTTCTGTGTCCTCGCATTTTGGATGCCTTTTTCTGTCTTCTGTGTCCTCGCATTTTGGATGCCTTTTTCTGTCTTCTGTCTTCTTTTTAGTTTTAATTATCAGTTAATTGAGGACTTTTATTTGCCCCGTTGGTGTCATAAAGGCTATTGTAGTCATGATCCGATGTACCAATAAGATTAGCATTTTGCACTTTAAAGCTTGCCCCTGTTTTGTATTTTCAACTTCGTCAGTATAAGTGGAACATGAAAAATATTGGATTTACATTTTGATAAGCTAATTAAAAGTATATTCACATTAAAATATTTTTTAAGTCAAAGGCACAGCCCAGAGATAAATATGGCGGACGTCTCTAGGGACGGAAACTGCTTTTCCCTCTTATTTTTATAGTTTTGTTTATCCCTGTATTTCATTGTATAATGATGAATATTTAAGTAAAAAGTAAAAAAAAACTTCCATGTGCATTTGTTTATAAATGTTAATCAAGAATATTCCATGACAAAGTTTCAAATTTAGCGAGAAATATTTTTGTGAGACATATATTTTTAACCATGTTAAAACTAATTACGGTTACATTGATAAAATATTAAAATATTCATCGATTGATGCAAACTTTTATTTTAATTGTGTTCTCGCTTAATCTTCATTTCGTTAATTATTTTTTTTTGGCTCAACATCAGTAAAGGTCAATGCAACAGGATAAGCAGTTTTTATCAGGATACTGGCAATAAATGTTTTTATATGAAAGCTTCTATTAAAACAACACTGTTATCTAACAGTTTTTATATGAAAGCCCATATTTAAACAACACTGTTATAAAACAGTTTACTTAAGGAGCGAAGAAATTCTAGCACATTCCCATAGAAAGGGGCAGCGTTCAACTGTCATGGCTTATTACCAGTGGCAGAGTTCATGGTAGTGCAGATTGAACATATATGACTTATGCTGGGTTATAGAATTACTTGTCACTGAGACGTGAATTGTGAAAGGTTTAAAATAACAGATGAATAAAACAAATCACTTTTCGTCTAGTTCCTTTTGCATTAGGAAAGATAAGGCTATATTTATTAAGTCAAATTATTGATTAGCATTTCGAGAGTTTTAGTCCGAAGTATTGAACGGCAACATACGGACCTTCTTGTATATAGACGACATTATGTTCTTAATATTTCGTGGAATCAGGAATGTAGTTAGCAATTTTCAACGACAAAATATTTGTTTTACAAAATGGTTAAGTGATCGGAATCATTATGCAGCAGGAACACATTTACAAGAATAAAGACAAAATTCACACAAAGAAGACTAAAAATCAAACATATATTCTTGGATATTCCGGACCCACCATGAAACCATGGATGAACTAATGCCCTCCGGTGGAAGTTTAGCAGTTGAAGACTCATAAATGACACCCGCCATTAAAGAAATTGATAATATATGTGAATTTCTTTATCCCGACAACATTCGTGGAATCAAGAATGCAGTTTACAATATCCAATGATAAAATATTTGTTTTACAAAATGTTAAAATGATCGGATTCGTTATGCAGCAGGAACATATTTAGAAGAAACAAGACAAAATTCACACACAGAAGATTAAAACTCAAAATTATATTCTTGGATAAACTGGACCCACCAAGAAACCATGATTGAACTAATGCCGTCCCGTGGACGTTTAGCTCCATTGGAGAACTTGATCATATATGTGAATTTTTGTTTCCCGACAGCATCATACACAATTTGTTAATTCTTTCATCTTAATTTTATGAACAATTTTACTATACTTTAGTTTAATACCCAGGTCGTTGACAAGGTTTGTCTTGATTATAATAAGTAAGTCACTATATTCTCTGAGACTCTTGATGTTAACATGAATATGAAGCCATATAATATGATAATGCTGAAGCCATTTTCTGATCAATACGTATTTTACTGTCAGTAACCATTTACAGAACAAGAAATGTAATTTACGTTGAAGTTAGAGTATGCCGTTACCGAACATTTTCTTAAAACATTTATTCATTTTATGTAGAATTAAAGGCCATGGCGAGGTCATAATGTAGCTCAGTTAAACAATATTGAATATGGATTTGTCCCCTCTACATTTGTGACTGTCCCAAGCAATGAACTTATAGTCTAGATGACACTTTCAAGGTTCAATGTTACGTTGATCGGTTGTTCGTATATTTGAATTGTCTTGTACTTTCTTTGTCGTATCGTTTAACAACTTAACATTCGGTATTGATTTATATCTATTTAAATGCGAGCAGATGTTACATTATTTTCGATTCGGGATGTAAGTCTCCAAATTTGGCTCAGAAAATGGCAAAATTCCATAATTATGACCACGTGTATATATGGGTACCTCATTTTACAATGTCTTTCCTATGATTCCGTTATAAATTACTGATGAGAGAAAACGCGCATAGAGCATATCAAGATAAACCTTGGTAAATTTTATCTTAATAACTCCCCTTCTCAAAGGTTGTGCCGGGGAAAGAATAGGCACTAGGTATCTCCGTCCTAGAGGCACTGGTCCAATAAAAGGGGCGTCCCTTATTGTGGGCGATGTATAAATTCACAATCCGTCCAGAGGGAGACGTTAAATACACCCCGTGTTTAGGAAATGCCACATCCTAAGCACGCTAAAGACACCTTGTAACAGCTCTTTTTGAGTGGTCCGTAGGCGGCCAGTTACAAGGCTAAATTTTCCGCCCCTATCCAACCCGC